>APFE030243286.1:28138-118942 GCA_000404065.3 Pinus taeda
GCATCAGTCCTTATTCATCCCCAGTGGTTATGGTGCTCAAAAAAGATGGGGAGTGGCGGATGTGTCCTGACTTCAAGGCCCTCAATAAGCTGACAGTCAAAGATAAATTTCCCATCCCGATGGTTGATGATTTGCTGGATGAACTCAACGGGGCTCATTTTTTCATGAATTTGGATCTTCACTCAGGTTACCACCAGATCCGCATGAAGGAAGTCGACATACCCAAGACTGCTTTCAGAACTCATGAAGGCCACTATGAATTCCTGGTCATGCCATTTGGTCTTTGTAATGCCCCCTCTACTTTTTCAGAGCCTTATGAACCACATTCTCAAACCATATCTCAGGAAATTTGTCCTTGTCTTCTTCGATGACATCCTCATCTATAGTTACCCTTGGGCCGCACATCTTCAGCATGTAGATCTACTCTTGCAACTGCTACGCAATCAAAAATTATTCGTGAAGATGTCCAAGTGTTCATTTGGCATGGCCGAGGTGGAGTATTTGGGCCACATTGTGGGGCGTGAGGGTGTCAAGGTGGACCCCAAAAAGATCCAAGCAATGCAGGAATGGCCTCAACCTAAGACCTTGAAGAGCTTACGGGGATTTTTGGGTCTCACAGGCTATTATCGTAAATTTGTCCGTAACTATGGTCGCATAGCGAAGCCCCTCACCCAACTCCTAAAGAAAAATTCCTTCTTCTGGAATGAGGAAGCACAACAGGCCTTTACAGCTCTAAAAAATTCCATGTGTTCCACTCCAGTTTTAGCACTCGCTGACTTCACCAAATCTTTCGTCATTGAATGTGATGCTTCAGGAACAAGTATTGGGGTAGTTTTAATGCAGGAAGGGAGACCGTTGGCCTTCACAAGCTAGCAACTCAGTGGGAAGAATCAGGGCCAATCTACATACGAGAAGGAAATGATGGCCATCTTACATGCAGTTGACACCTAGCGACCTTATTTATTGGGGCGACATTTCCAAATCCGCATAGATCATCACAGTCTTAAATATTTTTTGGAGCAACGCCTATCCTCCCCACAAAAAATAAATGGCTAGCCAAAATGCTGGGATATGATTATGAGATCATTTACAAGAAAGGGAAAGACAATAGTGTAGCAGATGCATTATCTCGTCAATTTGAGGAGGAAAGTACCCTGCTAGCTATTTCCCTCCCCATTCCCGAATGGATTGAAGAAGCTCGCAGAGAATGGTTTTCACACTCCGAGCTCTCCCAACTCATTTCTCAATTACAGGCAGATCCAAATTCCACCAAGGGATACTTGTGGCAGGATGATATTCTTCGCTACAAGGACAGAGTCGTAATATCACCAACATCCACCTTCAAAAGTCGCATTTTGGCAGAGATGCACTCATCTCCCACTGCAGGACATTCGGGCTTTCAGAAGACGTATGCTCGCACTAGAAGATCATTTTTCTGGACAGGCATGAAAGAGGACATCCTTACCTTCGTAACCGAATGCGAGGTCTGTCAACGCCACAAAGGGGAAACAATCAACACACCAGGCACATTACAACCATTGCCCATTCCGGCATCAATTTGGACAGAAGTTTCTATGGATTTCATTACAGGTCTTCCAATGTCAGGGAACAAGTGAGTCATCATGGTGGTTGTGGACCGATTGTCGAAGTATGCTCATTTCTGTGCTCTCCCCCACCTGTTTACACCCACCTTGGTTGCTCAAACTTTCATGGATCAGATCTTCAAATTGCATGGCATGCCCATTTCTATTGTGTCCGACCGCGACCCGATCTTCACCAACAATTTTTGGTAGGAACTCTTCAGAATACAAGGCACTCAACTAAAACTAAGTACTTCCTACCATCCGCAAATAGATGGTCAAACTGAAGCAGTCAACAAATGTCTAGAAACCTACCTTAGGTGTTTTACTTCAGAAAAACAACACCTTTGGGTACAGTGGCTACCTCTGGAAGAATGGTGGTATAACACCAACTATCATGCCACCACCAAAATGACTCCATATGAAGCAGTATATGGTCGACCCCCGCCTTCTCCTACTTCATATCTCAAGGGCTGCTCAAAAGTACAGGCAGTGGATCAACTCCTACAACACTGCGCAACTATGCTAGCCTAGCTTCGAGAGAATCTTCACCAAGCTCAGAACCAGATGAAGTAACAGGTAGACCAGCATCGCTCAGAGCGCCAATTTCAAGAAGGGGATCAGGTCATTTTACGACTCCAACCATATAAGCAAACATCACTCAAAGACAAAGGATGTTAGAAACTCTCTCCCAAATTCTACGGACCATATCATGTACTTCAACGCATTGGAGAAGTGGCCTACAAGTTGGCTTTGCCACCTACTGCAAAAATCCATCCAGCTTTTCATGTTTCATGCCTCAAGAAAGTGATTGGGAATAATTGCATAATTCAGACTAGTCTACCGGAATTGGACAAAGAAGGATCCATCTGGCTTCAACCAGAACAGGTCCTCGACACACGAGTCAAGCCACTGCGCGGCCGCATGATTAAGGAAGTCCTAGTCAATTGGAAAGACACCTCTCCAGAAGATGCAACTTGGGAGCCAGCCACTATTCTGCAGCAGTTTCCGCAGCTTCAGCCTTGAGGACAAGGCTAGTCTTAAGGGGGTGGGCATGTTAGGGTCCCACCCTAACCCCCTTATCTATGTAATGGGACCACGTCATAGTTAAGAGTCAATAAAACCCATATTAATAATTGTAAGTGGTTAATCCGCAATTAATAAAGGAACCACAATTAGTTGAAAATGGGCTGTAGTATTAGATAGATGGTATTAGTAATAAGTGGTATTGGCCCATGGTATTACTTGTAGGAGTCATATATAAAGGATAGTAACTCCCTGCGAGGAGGATCGTGTATTATTTTTGTAATCGAGCTCTACTCTATTAGAGGTTGCCCCCTCGAAGAGGCAAGTGAACATTTCTCTCTGAATAATAATTTCATTGCCATTCTGTGTTCTCGGTCTCTTTTCTTCTCATATTTTGTATTTGGTATCTTTTGCAGGTTAAGAAGCATAACAATTTATCTACATCATGACTTGTAATGGTTGATGCCTCGTCTATTTCATGAATAGAAATAGTTAGTGATATCTCCTTTTTTTTGTACCTTATTATTCTCCCTCTTTTCATTCATTTTACACTTATCCATACTAGGAGATAGTCTTTCAGAAAAACATGTAGAAGGTCAAGGAACAAACTTCTTTTGAAAATATTTCATGATAATTCAAAAAATTAGGAATGGGAATTAGGTAAACCAATTGACCCATAGTCAATCTAGGAATATAAAATATTCCCATCAAAGGGAACCAATGTTCATAAAGGAAGGAAATTTGTAATAGTTTATAGAGGAAGGAAAACAAGCGAAAAATAACTCTTCTTATTAAAACTAAGGAAATAAATGCCATAAAGTATGAGTTTAAATGTGAGCAGTTGTGATGACACAAAAAACACACTAACAGGAGATATACCGATAGAATGAAATGAAATGAGTGATGACATTACCCAAATGGAATTATTAGATGCTAGAGGCATAGAAGTGGGAGTATCAGTTCGACTAAATGGTGGAAAGGAGGTGGAAATTGTGAGACTTCCTTTCACAACTAAAGGTATGTAGGTAGGTCCTTCTCTATCAGATGTCTCATTAATTATAGACGCCATATGATTAGTGTTAAGGAAATAAAATATTAATAAATTAGTTTATTCACATAAATGATTAAAGTATTAATGGGATCAATTAAAATGATGGTATCCATAAGGAAAAAAAATTATAACTGATGAGAAAAATTATCCTACAGTGAACTGAATTCCAGGAATGAAAAAGCACACACCTTGCAAATCTAAATCTATCAATAGGAAAACTAGAGGATAATAGGGGCCTTTGCAAAGTGATCTTGATATGATTAAGACCAAAGTCCACCTAACCTAGGTCTACAGAATAGTTACTCTAACCTCTTAGTAATAAGAGTTTCTTGTCCTTAGTCCAAGAAAATATGGGGAACCCCATAAGGGTACCAATGTAGTAATATAATATATATTCCATGCACCACAAGCACTTCACAACCATAATCATCTAGGTAATTTCTTGTACGGAAAGGTTGCTAGAGTCACCATTTTGTAAGCCAATAATTGGGAAAATACTTGTGGGTTGATACCACATGCTTGGATAGGGAAGATAAGCCCAAAACCTTAGTGAGGGATTATTTATAAAGAACCATCTCCAAAATAGATCTTGGTATGCATATTATCTTAACAACCCTATAAACAACTGGAGCGGGGATATCACTCTACATGCCTCCAATACAACCTTGGGTTTTGGAATTTTATAAAAGGAGATTTCATAAAGTGTTCTATGTTTCTAATGTACATTAGACTCTCTAGTGATTTCTATTTTTTTTTTTGCATTGGAGAATTTACTCTCCAACCCTATGCCAAGGACTTAGATATTATCTACCATTGTTTTCCTACAAAAATAAAATGTTTGCAATGAATATCAATTGAAATTATTATTTTATATATTTTCATACTCAATAAGGTATGGAAGAAATGGACATTAGTCTACAAATTTGTTGGAGACCTTAATAAAAGTACAAATATGGTAATGCAAAAAATGCAAGATTTTCCTTCCAAGAAAAGGTATCTATGGGAGATAAAACGTTTTTTTTTCTCAATTTAGAAAAATGAATCAATAGTTAAAATCACATTATCTATCAATCACTCAAAAATACAAGTTAAAAATCAAAAATTTATAACCAATAGTCCAATGCAACTCTTAAAAGAGCCCCATAATTCTCAAAATGGGATTGTCCTAAAATGTAATTTCTATTTTTCTTTTTTGTAACATAAAGATAAAAGTTAATAATTCGGTAAATTACCACTTCCGAATAGATTCCTTAGGTTTCAAAAGGGAAAACACATGAAAAATCATGAAAAATGAGTGTTTTCAGCACCCTATAAGCCCTTTCTTATGCATAAGATATGCATCATCATACCCTAAAAATGTGAAATAATTGATTCGTTTTTTCAATAATACTATCATGAAGCGATGACTCACTTTTTTATAAGATATACATAGTGATGAAGGGATAAGGTGAGATTTCATTTATTTTCTCAAATATGTATTAAATTTGTGAGAATGAGTGGATTTGAACGTTCATAAAATTGTTAGGGACGAAATTAAACCACATACTAAAATTATAATGTACAAAAATCAAGGAAATCACACAAATGAGAATGAATCAAAATATCTAGTCACTAATGGAGTCACTACTCCTATGATAATATAAATATGCCTCATATATAGGTGATATCCTTTGCTATTATACCCTTCATTTGTGACAGAATGGTGGATATATCACAACACAAATTTCCTCTAGATCAAAGGAAAATAATATGTATTTATTACTAAAAGAAGGATAATAGATAGCACATTTGATATATGGTGGTTTTCCTTGTTTGATCCAATAGATGTATATCCAGAGATGAGTGCTCCAATTCCTACCATATTCTATTTAAATGTAAGATACCAAATACATAGAAATACCAAGCCAATTTAACCAAAGGGATTTCTAACTATCTATAGATCTAAGCAAAACTTCTATGGAAATGATCGAATTTATAAACTACTTATACCAAATGTTAATATATAAAGTAATTCAATGGGGAAAATATTAATATTATTATTGATATTAAGAGAATAGAAAGACGTAAATCAATAATTATATGTTGAGTTATTTTTTGAGGCCCCTCCTAGGTACTTGGCTCCACCCTCCTCCTCATTTGGCATCCATAAGTAAGTGCAACTCTTGAATGCAATATCGAACACAACAATAAATCTCTATATTATTATGGTAAAATGTAGCTAAAACGTAGTTACCTTTATGTTCTCTCCTTTTCCCCTAGCTATTGCTTCTTTTAATATAATTGGTGACTATTTGAGGGGATTTACAGAGATGCATAGGTCTTAATGACTTGAGAGTTCCATAATTCCATTAGAAGAGGTAATTTAACTCCTTCAAATTGATATCCTTTGCAAAAGAGAAAATTTAAAGCTATTTTGTAACGTCATTTTATGTTCAGGTGTAATGAGAAATCAACACTCCCTAGTAGAGTGCAAGAAGTGATGAATCACTTTTTGTCAATGGACTAAGAGAAATGATGAGCTTAATTTCTCATTCATAGGGATAACAATAATGTTTCATCATGTTGTCATGAATATCTCTCCTAGGTATACTCTAGGGTGAAAAATAGGGTTGTGGGGCTTGTGCATATCAATATCATCTTCGTGACTAAAATTTTAATCCTTCTGCACTAATTTCTTAATATATCTCACCTAGAAATTAGTTTTTCTTCCCATTTTAACACAATTTCTTTTGTTGACACTTTTTATTTTAATTTTGACCAATTACATATCTATAATATTCATAATTTATGTAAAATGGGGGATCTTACTCTCATGAGACGAAATTTCCTCAAATATTCAAAGAAATTTCTTAAATTTCACTTAAGAATCTTTGACAAATAATTTGCAAGCATTCTCAAATATCTCCTCTATAATAGTTTTTCACACTACAACTTCAATGTCTAGCCCATATTTATCAAGTATTGAACTCAAGTTATGATACCATATTGTAATGTACCCATGAATCACATCCAAGCATATGTCATTGCAATTCCCACTTTGTACATCTAAATTTTTAGTTTTCTTTTAATTTATATCCTTTTACTTCCATGTAAATAATCACCCAACCCTATATCCAATAAGTGTGGGTAAGATATTCCGTAGGGATCAAGTCCATAAAACAAAGGATGGTCAAAGTCATGAGATTTGTTTAAGTTATCTTTGTTCTACTCTAATATGATAATTAATTATGGCCCATAGTGATCTGGTAACAACTTTAAAACAACACAAATAACCAATCGAGCTTTGATATCACGATGTAATATTGTTACCTACATATCAAATAGATATGCAATCCTGCATGCATGTATTTTCATGTTTAAGTTATAATATGATGCACAATTGCAAACATAAATAAGATAACAATGAATAAACACATAGATCATATCATATGGACGACTAATCACACATTAAAATTATCTTAAAAGAAAAATCAGCTAGCTATAGACCTCAGATGTTCTATCCAACCATATACATTGTTGTTCTAGCTCTCTCATAAGTAGGTCGACTATGAGATGGGGACATAACTCAATTATGGAATAGGATATCTAACAAAAATATGTCTAATGATTAACATGGACAATTCCTACAACAAACTATCAAACTTTAGTATTAGCAAAAACCTACATCATCTCATTCTCTATTAACATCGACAACCTAAGGAAGTTTACCTCCTTCTCTAAACTATAGTTCCAAGAGTTTTCATACTTCCCTTCTTAAAATTTTGGAACTTACTAGTACAAGACGAATAGGAAGTCATAAAATTTTATGGATGTAGCATCTCCATGTACTATAATGAAGTCTTCATTCACATTCTAGGAATCATACTTGGGAGCCTATCCCTACCAATTATGCCTTGAAGGAGGCATCATTTCCTAAGGTTCCCATGATATCACAGTGTTTAAATGTCTCCTTAGCTCACACCCAACATCCTATAGAACAAATTGCAATTCTAATGGCTAAGAAATATTCAGAAAGATGATTTTCTCACAATTACTAATCTTAATATATGCATTCATTCATTTTGAAAATTTGCACATGAATAATTATTTCCCCCACCACTTAAGAATTTTTCCCCACACTTGAGAACTTAGTATAAACGATATTCTAGTAACAACCTAGGAATTTAGGAATACACAAAATCTAGTAGGCTAAGTTTCATAGATCGGATAAGTTTCCATGTTTTTTCTGTAAAACGTATTCATTGATTTCTATTTTTTGTAAAATTGATATACCCAAATTATATGGGATAAAATTATTTCACTTTAATCACCAATGTTTTATAGATATAATTGGAAATTTTAATATTTAAAAAAAAATATAACCAAACATTTTATTGTTTTTATTTTAAAAACAACTAATATTTTACAACTTTTTTGTAGTTTGTTATCATTTATAATCCCTAGAAATATCCCTCATTTTATATTCTTTCACATAGACCCTTGGCTTAGCTTCTTACCTCGGCCTTTATCACACTTTCCTTCTCATGGATTCATATCTCCTATACTCTCTTGTCTCACTTAGTATACAATATTGATGTATTTTATCAATATATGATAGTTATTACAATTTACAAACCTAGGCTCACTATGTTTTCCACACATAGTCTCTCTGGCTTAATTTCACATATGCAGTGTATCTTGAAATCATATACACAACCACTTTTCCCAAATTACCATTATTTGTTGTATTATTGATAGTTAGTTTACCTCAAACATGTTGGTTGGCTAATAGTAAAACCTATTAAAAAAATGTCAACCATGGTTAAATAGGTCTACCCTAGTTAGCCAATCATAATGCCACGTAACCATTGGGGAAGATAACATCTCAATAGAAGTCAATCGCTAAGATATTTCAAAAATCAATTTAACCCTTAAAAATGTTCAAATGCAATATAAATCTTAATGAATGTTAGAATGTGTCGTAATAATTGATCAAAATAATAAGTTGATATAAATTAATCAACATGGACATAGAAATAGGTATAACATATATAAACCTGAAGATGAGCCACTGTTGCTTGTTCAAAACATCGATTATAAAGAAACCTAATGCAATGTATCTAGAAGATATTCTGCATAATCATGAAACTCGCGGAAACCTTAAGGACAAGATACTCGCCCAATACGGAAGGGAGATAATGAAAGAAGTTCTTTCACATCCTGAAGATGAACCACGGTTGCTAGTTCGAAATGTCAATTATAAAGAAACCTAATGCGATGTATCTGGAAGATATTCTACATAATCATGAAACTCGTAGAAACCTCAAAGACAAGATATATAAACCTTTTAGTCTTGGAATTTGGCCATGCCTGATTGTTATTTATGATGGTTTTATACATTTGAGCAAAGATGCAACTAAGTATGGACAATTACACTTCACAACCATTGACTCTTCTGATAAACCACTGTATTCCCCATAGCACAATTGGATTAAAGATGCCCTTCAAAATTGATGAATAATTAACTATAATCAAATATACTTAATCACAATTAAGAAAAATCAACCAATCCATTATTATAAAGACAACCCAACATAATTAACCATATTTAAACACAACACTTTCAATATTTATATTTTAATACCACCACTCCTCTCATAATATTATAAGATAAGTAATATTAACAAATAGTTATAAAAAAAATAATTATTTTAAAGTTATTTTATTAAAAAAATTATGTTAAATATTTTTTTATACAATATAAAATTAAAAGTGTACTCTAACCCTATACGATAAAATTAAATATTATTTAAATCACACACAAACAACTTATAAACATCGATAGGGCATGATATTTTATAATGCGTCAATTTATTTTATATAATATTCTGAAAACATTTAGTGATTAATAAATAAAATTTATATTACAGTGTAAAAATTTGTAAGATATGATTTCTATTTATTTTATTAAATTACTATTATAACAGTAGTATTCATTTATAATGTTTTATCATTGGTGATATTTATTATAACTCAGGTTAATAATAATTATATAAATAATTTACATATATATATAGATATTCGATCAATTATAATGCAGCATGATTATTAGGGAATTCAAAAATTTGACGTAAAAGCAATAAGATGAATATCATATGTCAAATACGTTGTGACAATTTACTATAAATTTAAAAAAAGTCAAAATGCAATATATTTTTTATCAATATTAGAATGTTCTATAACGTTTGATATGCATATCGAGTGAATATAAAATAATTAAGATGGGAATTTTAATAGATATACTATAAATTTCTTTTTCTACGAAATTCTTTATCATCAACTATCTCTGACTATGATTGAAAAAGTCAAAATGCAATATATTTTTTATCAATATTAGAATGTTCTATAACGTTTGATATGCATATCGAGTGAATATAAAATAATTAAGATGGGAATTTTAATAGATATACAATAAATTTCTTTTTCTACGAAATTCTTTATCCTCAACTATCTCTGACTATGATTGAGTAGGATTGAAGAAGGGTAATAATGGTTATATGGGTTATTATAATTAACCATTTTCTTTGATTCTATATCATTTATTGGCTCAAATGTATAATTGACTTAAGAATGACGATTAACATGGCCATTGATATCCCATCATGGTGAAATCCTAAAGTAACATATAGTCATAACCAAGTATGGTCTCGGAAGTCAACCATAAGCAATTATCATAAGACATAATAAACATTAATAAACTATTTTTAACCATATTGGTAATTTATTTTTAATCTTATTACTTTTTTATAATAATATATGATAAGTGATATTAGTAATAACATTGTAAAACAAATAATTGAATAAAAGCTACTATTTTTTTTAAATTACCTTTCATCATAAGAATAATTTTAATAAAAACATAAATTCAATGTTATGTCTAAGCCATAAATGTAATTGGTGTATGAAAAACCCCTTTGTTATGGGACAAGCGACCCTCTCCATCAATAGCTGATTGCTAAGTATACAAACTCTACCTAACTTTTAGCTTCAATTTTCGACCTTTAGATAGAAATACATGCTCTTAATCGTAAAACCCTGCTGAGAATATTAAACAAGATATGATATATATTGATATACGATAAATTCTATAACAAAAATATAATATTAAATGAGATAAGAACCCCCATGTAGAGTGTCTTCCTTGGACTGCCTAAGTATCTGATGCAGGAGCATCAAGGCCATTTTTCATTTGTAAATATGTGATAAAAGGGGGGTGTGATAATTTTTAATATTTTATAAATTAAATTGTTATTTTTAATAAAATAGGAGCAAAATTTGGGATAAGATTTCTATGTATGGGATTAGTTGAGGAAATAAGGGGATAAGAGTAGAGATACTATCTATATCATAGATAGATAAGCTGTAATAAAGCTTTTATGCTTTAAATTGTTATGTAAAGCCTGCTTTTTGAAAGAGATAAGGTCTTAGAACACCTATCCATTATTATATATAAATAAAGAGGCAGCTAAAGCTCTCAGTAGAGAGAGGGGCGTGCCAGAAGAAGTATCATTAAGCTTTTCTCTCAGCGTTCTTATGAATCATTGATTTTCTGTTAAACTGGATGCATGCACCCAATAATTTAATTGACTGTGCATTAAAGAGTTGAATCGCCTTCCTATCTCCGCTTGATGTTTACTATGCGTGTTGAAAGATTTTTGGTTCGGTTCTTTTCATTATAATAACATATTGTTGTGCCTATGAATCTCATTTTATTATTGGCAGAAGAATACTCTGTTTGCGCAGAGGAAGTGTGACATTTTTTAAGAGAACAGCAGTATCACTCCTCAGAATCGAGGACGAGCGTTCCTTCAACCTCAGAACTAGGAACTGTGGAGATCCGCTGATAGGGAAGGTGATCTGTCATCTGAATGGCAGAAGAATTTTAATTTATGCTAGTAAGAGTTCGAATAGAACGTCCAGCCTCAGTTCACTGATGGTAACAGTTTGACGGAAGTGTTGGAGCGCGTGTTGGAGCGCGTATTGGAATGGTGACAAGAGAATTTTGGAGATCCGGATTATAAAACGGATTATATAGGGAAGATACGGAAGATACATCTATAACATTTCTCGATTCTACAAAGAATGGCATGTGAAGTCGGATGGTGTTCATGGGATTTTTCTACATGATCCCACTTGTTCGCAACCTTATATAAACCTCAGCTCTTCCAATTTAAGAGGGGTGTTGTACATGTAGAGACTCAGGGTATCTGCATTGGACATACGTTAATGGATCTAGGATAAAAAAAAATTGAAATTCAAACAATCCTTGGACTGGAGTTCAACCAGTTTTAGTTGTTTGGATAGTTGATGCCGCAGCAGTCATCAATCTTGTGAAGGAAGTACTGAAGCAACCATGAATTGACGGATTTGATTTACTGTATGCGATTTCTTATAATATGTTTGGTGTTTGGGAGTCGTTCCATTGCTAAGATTGAGGTAACCACCTACAATGAAGGTTATATCCTTTTGTTTGAATAATAAAGGGCAAGATCTAAAATCTGGAGTGAATATTTTTTGAATTTGTTGTGAGGTGTTGAATTCGCAACCCCTCCGACTGTGCATTCCTATAAAGACAATATAAGGCGGCCAATAGTTTGATTATATAATCCCTCCTTAAAGCCTCCCATAGTATTTTGGTACTTAAAATTTGATCTTATAAGCTTCCAGAATTAAAAGAGTTGAGATTGTCCAAATTTCAGTTTATATAAATTGGTTTCCATAACAGAGTGTTTAAAGATCCTGGTATTTGCAGTCCTACCCTGTATCAAGTGGTATCAATGCTAGAATGCTAGGTTGAAAATGTTTTTTTTTTTTTTGAGTACAGTTGAGAACTGAAGTGTGTTTCTTTGAATGTGTGATGAAGGAATGTTAAATTTTTGAAACTGATGAATATTGCAGCACAGAGATGCAGTGTGGATGAGGAAGTGGAAAGAAGATAAGATCATACAGGATCTTAAAGGTGAGATGATTTTTTGAGTTGAAATTTGTGATTGAAGTTTATGGTTGCGGAGAAAATAGTGGCAGTGAACCTGGCATTCAGCTGAAGGCTGAATAAGGAGGACAATTGCAGTGTCCTGAAGAAGAAGGTGAGTTGAAGAGATAGCCTGAAGAGAGCAGAGAGAAGTGCTCGAAAGGTTCCAGAGGCAGTGAACCATGTACTTACCAAAAGACTGAGTGAGGAGAGCTTGGTGAGGTAAGTGGCAGCAAGAGATATTGTTGTTGCAGAGGCTAGTACAACTCATGGTGAGTGAGAAACTCATGAGGAAGCAGTCTACCAGAGGGAGAGGAAATTTCAGAGGAAAAGAAAGTCAAGGTGGTAGAGGAAGATCTACAGCACCTAAAGAAGGAGCTAGACATAGCTCAACCCAGCATGCAACCATAGGAGGTGATGCAAGAGGCAGAAGGAATTTTTCTAGATGAATAAGAGGTTTAGAGAAATGCCACAGGGATGAGATGACTGCAAAAGTTCGAGAAAGAAAGATTGCAGAAACAAAAGTACAATTGCAGGTACTAGAAGAATGGTTGCAAGTGCAGGAAGATCTGAATAGAGGATGGATATTTCCACTGAAGGGAAAGAGAGTGATTTGGCGACAATTGCAGAGGAGGTTGATTCAAATTGTGATTACCTTATTGAAAAATGGACTTAGAGTTCTTGAGCCAGAGATGAAATTTGAAGATTTCACACGCAGATATGTTCAAAGGAAAATGTTGGAGGAAGCAGTCAGGACTAAAAAGTCTTGTGGTTTTAAAACTGAAGAGTTCTGTATGTTTGCAGGTGTGGAGGAGGTTTCCATTGGTGAAACAGAGGAGAAGATCATTGATGATTTCTTGAGTTATTGGGCAAATCCAGATCAGCTGGATAATGTAAAATCATGTATTTTTGTAGCTGACAATTGTGATATGATGACAGGTTTTACTGAGGAGTATGTGCAATCTTGTGAAACTGTTAGAGCACAAGAGGAAGTTCTTGTGGATGTTGAAGAAGAGAATCAGTTTGAAGCACAGATAAGGGAAGTAACAGCTGATACTATTGAAGATTTTATGAAAACGGAAAGTTTATGTATGAACGCAAGTGATGATGATATGCTCCAGCGATGCTACAGAGAAATTGCGTTGTTAGAATATTTGTTGGAGAATCCATAGTATGACAGGGAGATTGCAGCAGATGAAAGATTTCAGTACAGTGAACGAGTGCAGAAAGATGTCATGGAAGCAAATGATATGAGAGAAAGACTGGTTGACAGTGTTCAGAATTCTTGAGAGGATTCTTTGGAAAGTTTGGATCAACATACTGATGTGCTGATAGTGGAGAAGGATTCAGAACAGTGTACTGAAATGCTGGTGAAGGAGTACAAGGCACTGAAGCCTTATATTTTTTATTCTAACAATTTTTTTGTGAGTACAGCTCTTATTAAAGATGCTGGAGAAAATCTGTTATAAAAAGAAATTGAACTGATGAGGCGAATGATGGTGAAAGTATCCAGGAAGAGGCCAGCAGCGATAAAACAAAAGGAAAGAAGCAAAAGAAAGATAGCAGAAGATTTTGGAAACCTAGCGAGTGGAGCGATGCAGCATAAAGTGTGGAAACCTGGAGAAGAACATCAGAAAGAATCAATGGCAAGTGGAAAGTTACAACACAAGATATGGGATCCAGGCATACACAGATTCGAACACATGATCAGGGGATCACGATTAATTTTAAGGTTGGGTGTCTGATGCAGGAGCATCAAGGCCATTTTTCATTTGTAAATATGTGATAAAAGGGGTGTGTGATAATTTTTAATATTTTATAAATTAAATTGTTATTTTTAATAAAATAGGAGCAAAATTTGGGATAGGATTTCTATGTATGGGATTAGTTGAGGAAATAAGGGGATAAGAGTAGAGATAATATCTATATCATAGATAGATAAGTTGTAGTAAAGCTTTTATGCTTTAAATCATTATGTAAGGCCTGCTTTTGTAAGAGATAAGGTCTCAGAACACCTATCCATTATTATATATAAATAAAGAGGCACCTAAAGCTCTTGGTAGAGAGAGGGGCGTGCGAGAAGAAGTATTATTAAAATTTTCTCTCAACGTTTTTATGAATCATTGATTTTCTGTTAAACTGGATGCATGCACCCAATAATTTAATTGACTGTGCATTAAAGAGTTGAATCGCCTTCTTATCTCCGCTTGATGTTTATTGTGTGTGTTGAAACATTTTTGGTTCGGTTCTTTTCATTATAATAACATATTGTTACGCCTATGAATCTCATTTTATTACTGGCAGAAGAATACTCTGTTTGCACAGAGGAAGTGTGACATTCTTTTAAGAGAACAACATTATCACTCCTCAGAACCGAAGACGAGCGTTCCTCCAACCTCAGAACTAGGAACTGTGGAGATACTCTCATAGGGAAGGCGATCTGTCATCTGAATGGCAAAGGAATTTTAATTTATGCTAGTAAGAGTTCGAATAGAATGTCCAGCCTCAGTTCACTAATGGTAACAGTTTGAAGGAAGTGTTGGAGTGCGTGTTGGAGCACGTATTGGAACGGTGACAGGAGAATTTTGGAGATCTAGATTATAAAACAGATTATAAAGGGAAGATATGGAAGATACATCTATAACATTTCTCGATTCTGTTAGGTTCCTATACCAATAGGTTTTATCTTTCATGATTGACAGTGGAAGGGCTAAATATGTTCATCATTGCAGGCTGCAAAGGTTCCATATTTTGTGTACATACTAGGAAAATTAAAAGATTAAAAGAGGGTATGCCTTAAAAGAATAAACAAAAGGAAAGAAAATCAAATGGTCAAAGGAATAGTTAAAATGAACCCCAAACTAAAGACCAGGAAAGTGGCCAGTCAAAATGCCACTACCATCTTTTGGCAGTAACACAGTCTACAAATACTGATGCTAATCATACTTGATGGATGGGCCAACAATCTAATCTGGACCATGCCATGTTTAAATTGCTTGTTGCAGAATAGAGAATGGTTCCTGTCCAAACAGCTCAAGCTTGGTAGATGACTAAGCTAGGTAGAGAAATGAAGGAGCCCAACTGCTTAATCTGGGTCCTTGGAAGAAATAAGGGTAGATTTAGGTAGGAGGGCAGTCAAAAGAAAAAGAGAACAATCAGGGTCTGCTAATTCAAGTGCACCCACTTCAAGGAAAAAAAAAATGTTAGGATTACTAGGTTGGGTAAGTAGTGTAAGGTTGCAGAAGTAAAGGGATATCACCTGTTGGCTTATCAAGAGCAAGACTCATTCCATTCAGAGTATTGGCACCATGGCCGAGGTTTGAGGACATAACAATGGAAACATGTCTAATTTCCCCCTTTTTCCCAAAACATCGTTTATTAACATCCCCCAAGGACCTTGGGACCTGCTCAAGTGTCCTATTCCACTTCATTCCATGACAAAATACCAGGTCAAACTATGAAGTTCAATCAAGGGAAAGAAGCCACATTTCTTGGGTAAAAATCTTTACTCTCAAATTCACAAATCTTCTATTCCCAAGTTTTACCTCTTAAAACATAGTATTTGCCCCTACATTCACCTCTCAATGTCATATTAACAACTAATGTATTATTTAGCTCCCTAAGCATTCCCCTTCCCTAATTCTACAAAGATCTATATGAAAATCCCAAAAAATCTATCCAAATACCCTCCCCCCTAGCACTATAGCTATACAATCATTTCTTGGGGAATATTAATCCATTAGGGGTTAATATTAACCCTCCATCACCCTAAACTATGGGTTTTTAATTAAAAAATTTGGTTAAAAATAAAAAATCCATAGCCCCTGCCCTTGTTAACCCCTCTTACCCCTTTCCGCGCTAAAATTTTGGTTTATAATGTTTTTTAAATTAAACATTCATAAACGAGCGGAAACATTTACCCGCTAACCTAAGTTAAAAACCCACCTTGTGCATGATTTATTTAAATTGATTATTTTAATCAGCGGGTCCCCACAGCCATAAACCGTTGTCATATCACCTCCGCCGCCAACCGTTCTATCATCGGCCCCACAGATCTAACGGTGGGTGGTCGATCTCACCTGGGAACGGGCGGAGGTTTACTGTCTGGGGGATTGGCGGTTTCACCGCCGTACCCCCACCACGCGTCAACTACCAGGGTTGTTTGTAGCGCCCCCCCCGCCCCCCCTCTTACCACTTACCGCCCAAGCGTGCTCCGAGGAAACCACTTATCGCCTGCCCCCTCCCGCTGATGTCATACCCACGTCAGCATGATGTCAGCACCTTTGTCTACCACCGCTGCTCCACGTTGTCCTTCCGCCCGCATGCCTTGCCACCGTGTCACCACTACGTGGCCACCCACGTCAGCTGCCATGTCACCTTGCCGAACCCGGACCCACCGATGACGTCATCACCAAAAAGCGTGAAAAGTCCCAAATTTTCATAAAAAGTCATGAAATGACCATTTTGTGTCATTTTCACTTGTCGTTTTGGGAACGATGTGCATGCGGAATACGTCGTTTGCTGCCGAATTCAAGAATTTACTCACCCAAGCTGCTGCCACCCTCAAAGTCGACTCAAATTGCCTACCATTGTTCCAGCTTGACACCTCCTGCACTGAAAAATCCAGGTATTTTCCACAGTTGACCTATTTCACCCATGTTTGTGCCATTTTTCTCCTAAATTCCTATAAAAAATCTCTACAAAGCTCCTCACAGTTGAATTATCTACTAAAACTACCCAAAAAACTTGGTAAAGTCCCTACACCATGAAGCTCTGCAAAACCCGTGCCCTTCTGCGAAATTCACCATTAAAAAAGCGATTTTAGAAGCCAAGCTACTGGCTAAAGCCCATATAACTGCACACTGATCCCTGTTATCAGAATTCCCTTTGAAAAAACTAGCTACTTAGCTCAAAACACTCTGGCTTCTTCCAACAGAGTGCCCCACAGTTCATCAACCCTGTAAAAAGTCTCCTGATACTCTGAGAACTGCTCACTTTCAAACACAATTCAGTGGGCAGTCCTCAGCCTTTGCACTAATTCTAAGCTCAAGTAATTATCCAGTAATGTTCAAACATGGCCACTCCATCTGCTCTAGATTTTTCTCCTGTTAATCCACCTAGTAAGGAGCTTGAAGCTATGCCACTTGTGGACAGTGATTTCCTCATTGCAGATTTTGTGGCAGAGAGGAACCACCTACAGACCTTCTGCCAGCTGAGGAACAGTCACTTGGACAACAATGACATGTATGGCATCTGGGAGTCAAATCTGCCTATCTATTTCTTGCCTTCTGTAAATGTCTTTCCTGAAGTCATTCACCTCTATGCAGAAAATTATGACCAAAAACTCAGAGCTGTTAAGTCTCCATCTGGGAGCATACTCTTTTACATTACTCCTGATTCCATCAATCAGATGCTAAATTACAAGCAAACCCAGCTGCTCTACCCCTTTTCCATAAAGTACTTGCTGGATGAGGGCTCCAAGCTCTCTAGCATTGAGATTGTTGCAGTTGCCAAAACTTTCATGAGAGCAGACTGCCAACCTTCTGGGCAACCTCCTTTACCATATGAAAATTTCAATGAGGTAGGCAAGCTGCTCGTGGACATGATATCCTCTGTGCTGGGGTTCTCCACAAATGAACATGTTGATGAAACTGTGTTGGTCTTGTTATTTGCATCTAGCCTTGGGAAGCCCCCTGCTATAAAATACAATTATGCCAAGTTTATTGCCAACAAGATACATGACCAACTGCTGAGTCTGGACAGGGAAGCAATATTCAAATATTCATCATACATCTATCACCTCTTCATGTACTATCAGACAGATTGCTTCCAGTGCCCCATCAAGAAGCTGGATTCACAGGGTGAGAGGAGGTCTGTCATCTTCTCGTCTTCAGTTTTCCATCAAGTCTAGAACTCTCCCTACTCCCACTGTGAATTCATTGACCAATTTGTCTATCCAGTCACATGCCTCTTGAAAAGGACTCCTCCTACCAGATTGTCAAAAGATATGCAGAAAATATTACAACTATCCAAGAATTACAAAATAGGTGATTGGTATTTATACCAAAATCACACAGTCATCAGGATCTATGGTTGTGAGCTCTGTCCTTACAGGCTCCCAAGATATGTACCTATGAGATTGTCTGCCTTGGAATACTATAGACAACTCATCAATTCCGACCTTACACACTTCCATAGTGCCAAGAAGAAAACCAATCTCAAATTCAGAGACCACCTAGGCCCCTTCATCAAGAACAAGAAAGATGGTTGGCAAGAAGCTGATCAAATATTGGGGCAACAACTTAAACTTAAAAGGAGCTTCTAGTGGGTCCCTTATGACCCTGGAGGCTTTATCAGTGCTAGAAGAGTCAAGTATAGGCTGCTAGCCTATAAAAATTGTCCATCTCCACAAATTGAACACTTTTCCAACCAAGATGAATGGGTGCCTGGTACATTAGTAGAGGAATTTACTCAGGAGGAGACAATGGAGTAGACTGTGAAAGATTTAGAGAAAACTCTTGACTTGGATTCTTGTCAGCAGGTCATATTCAAGCAACTAGTCCAAGTCGGAGAAGGCACATCCACTGCTGCAGCTGCACAGACCACCCAGCAGGCATCTACAACAACAACAACCACAGCAAAAGGAAAAGAAGTGATGGATGTACAGCAGGAGACAGAGGCAGGGCAGCCCAGCACTTCAAAAGAACAAAGTCAAGGGCAAGCCCCTTTACAGCAAGCTGAAGCACCCCAAATTCCAGTTTTGCAAACACCTCTCAATGAAGAGAGAGGCAGAAAACGAGATAGAGAGGAGGTCACACCTCCAAGTGGGTCAACACAGCAACCGGAGGCCAAGAGGCCAAGAATTGACCCTCAGACCGAGGAACAAAACATCAGTGAAGAAAGAGCAGAAAGCCAAAGCACAGAAAGAGAATCCAGCCAGCAGACTGCCACTAGTTCATTTCAGTAGGAACGAGCCATGCAGCAAAGTACAGAGGTATCCTCTTCCAGGCAGCAGGGAAAGCAACCAGCTGGAATTAAAGGATCATTTATGGAAATCAAGGCCCAAAATGAACTCTTGAGAGTTCAACTATATGATCAATTCTTAAAGACAACACCCTCCAAGCATAAGAGATTGATGGAAGCATATGACATCAAGGAGGATAAGATTATTTTTACTCATCTTAAGCCTAAAGTTCCAAAGCCTAGATCATCTGCAGAATACACCAAAACAATTCTAGAGGTCCTCTCCAAGGACATACACCCCATGGACCAGATAGAACTACACAAACAGACGGGGGAAATGGTGTATGCCACACTTGCAGACAGGACCATGCTGGCCCATCAGTTAAAATAATCACTAAAGAATACCAATACACAGCTAGATTTGGAAAGGATGTCTTCCACTGCTAAGGACAACAGAATAAAAACTTTGGAAGACATAATCATTGATCTAGGACATGATCCTAAAGATCCAAAGGGTATTAAGGCCCTTATGAAGAAAAAGGAGGATGACATTGTTGCACTGAGGAAGCAGGAAAAGCTGCCTCCAACCATTCACCCTCAAATAGCAAAACTTGCACAGGAAAAGCAAGTTGATGAGGCCATGGATCTGCTTCTGAAAATGAATCAGAGAATATTACAAATGGAAGTAGAATTGGAAAAGGAATTGCACGACAAGCAAGGGGAGTCAACCTCCCAGCTCCCTCAAACTTCTACAACTCTTGGCCCTGCCCCTCGTACACAAGAAGCAGCAGCCCCTCTTGCCATCCCAGCACCTGCCACAGCCACATCAACAACAGAAGCCATAGCAGCAACAACAACAACAACAGAATCAACCATGAGCATGGAGAACTTGATGAAAGTTGTCAAGGAACTTGAGGTTGAGGTGACAGAAATCAATGAAGCCAAAGATAGACTAGCCAAGCTAGAGGCTAGCTATGACAAGTCCAAAATGGCAGTGGCAGAGAAGCAGAGAGAGATAAAGGCCTTGGAAACCAAAGTAAAAGCTTTGGAAAAAGAATTGCTTCTAGGCAAAACTCAGGCAGAAATCAAGAAGATAATCTGGGCCAAAATTGGCCAATCAATCCATGACCAATGGAGGTCAATCCAGGCAATACATGAGAAAATTGAACTAATAGGCATAGCTCATGTTGAAATACAAAAGGCCAGAACAACACTAGGAATCATGCCTGAGCAAGCCAATAAAATGATACATTTCCTCAATACTCACACTAGGGAGGAATTGGCAGCACTAGAAATAAATAGCAGAACAGACACTATCCTGACAGCCAAAAAAGTGTTGACTTTAAGAAATTTCACTCAAACTCTAGAAAGGAAATGTGAGGATATGAAGGCAGAAATAGATGAATTCAGGGCAAAGATGACAACACTGCAGGATAAAGGATTGCCTATCCTAGTGACTGGCATAGGACAACTGCTGTCATATGATCAATACATCACAAGGATCAACAATTATGTTGAAAATCAGATCACAGCATCCACCAGCTCCACAAAAGAAGCAGGGCCTCCCTCTGGGCAGTCTCTGTATGACAAATTAGAGAATTTATTTTTTATTGAGCATGAGATTAATCATCTGTTTGAAGTGCCTCCAAATTTCTACACATATACAGAAGCAGATGAAACACTTGTAAAAATAAGGAGACATCAGCTACCTCCAGCTGATTGGTGGCAGGAAATGTTGGAAGTACTGCCCAGGTGATACGACCATATTATTCCTTTTTGTGAAAATTCAAATCTCAGTCACAGTGCAGGTCAGCAGAGACTCAGGCACTCAGATATCACAGGAAGCATCCGTACAGTGACTCATCAAAACACTCAGAAAACATGCTAAATTAACGCAGATTTAAAGACACAGCTACAACCAACTTTAGTGATCCAAAAAGTTAAAAATTGTCTGACAAAAAGACAGCTGCCATATCAACATTAATTTCTATAGTTATTTATTTCATTTGCTTTTTGTAAGAGAGTTGGTGGTCAAATTTATTGCACAATAACTCACTATCTAGATATTTTGTATCCTATTTTGGTATATATATCCCCTCAAAGAACGTATTGAGGGTCAGTTGTAGTGAAACTCTTTCAGAAGAGTTGTATTGTATATCTCAAATCTTTTGCTAATACAAATTGCTGGTGGAGTTCCTGATTCCTATGATGTCTGAAGGTGGAAATGAATGACTGTGTTATGTTGCAGAATTCCTGTGTCATTTGTTGGAACAATAAGTTATTCTGAACCATGTTATCGTCTTTCTGTGTATGCAATAATTTATATATGTTCATGATCATAGTAAATGGAGAAAAAGAATAGCTTAGGATTTGTTTGAATACACCCTATGCTCAATCTCTATTTCTAAATATGGTTTCTTCTGGATTAGCCATGGATATGAATTCTTAATTGCTCATGTCTAAACTAATTCTCTCACTGTGAATATTGTTTAAGAATTCTTAACTGCTCTTAAGAAATAGTTTCATTTATCCCCTTGTTAGCATAGTGGAAGATTCCCAATTGCCTTTCACTCACTAATTCCATAACTTCATTTCCTAATCTTAAAAACTTGCTCCACAGACGCCTATCTAGCTTTGCAGCAATACTCTGTCTTCATAAACATACTTCAGCAGCACACTGCCCTGAACTCCATTGCCCAATGGCCCAAACTGTTCTGTAATTTATACCTCAGCTCTGCTTGAATTCACCAACCAACCAAATTCAAAACAAAATCAGCACACCATAACTAGCCTAAAATCACCCACCAACATAGCTAAGTCATAAAGAGAGAGCCCTCTCTGGTTGCAGGTAAGCTAGGGCGTGTAACTAAAAGATTGGTTAGTGGTTACCTCGGCCGTATTCCCTTTAGGAAGCAAGGAACAACGTGAGTGATAACAGATTCTACAAAGAATGGCATGTGAAGTTGGATGGCATTCATGGGATTTTTCTACATGATCCCACTTGTTCGCAGCCTTATCTAAACCTCAGCTCTTCGAATTTAAGAGGGGTTTTGTATGTGTAGAGACTCAAGGTATCTGCATTGGACATACGTTGATGGATCTGGGATAAAAAAAATTGAAATTCAAACAATCCTTGGACTGGAGTTCAACCAGTTTCAGTTGCTTAGACAGTTGATGCCGCAGCAGTCATCAATCTTGTGAAGGAAGTACTGATTGATGGATTTGATTTATTGTATGTGATTTCTTATAATAAGTTTGGTGTTTGGGAGTCATTCCATTGCTGAGATTGAGGTAACCACCTACAATGAAGGTTATATCCTTTTGTTTGAGTAATAAAGGGCGAGCTCTGAAATTTGGAGCGAATATTTTTTCAATTTGTTGTGAGGTGTCGAATCTGCAACCCCTCCGACTATGCATTCCTATAAAGACAGTATAAGGCCACCAATAGTTTGATTATATAATTCCTCCTTAAAACCTCCCATAGTATTTTGCTACTTAAAATTTGATCTTATAAGCTTCCAGAATTAAAAGAGTTGAGACTGTCCGAATTTCAGTTTATATAAATTGGTTGCCATAACAAAGTGTTTAAAGATCCTGGTATTTGCAGGCCTACCCTGCATCAGTATCACAAACATTTCCTAATAACCCATCGCCATTTACCTCCATGGTTTATCACCACATGGGAGAACATACACCTTGAATTAAGCGGTAATATGAAGGGAGTTGAGGCACATCACCTCACATAGTGGAGATATTCATTGAAGGTTACTACAACACATTAATATATATGAGTCTTAACTTAATATACTTGCCTTTTTGATGATTGAGATGATCATTATTTGTTGAAAAATACTCTACCAAAAATCAAGTTTATTTTGTTTTGTTCTAGGTTCTTTTATTATTCTAAGAATGTTTGAACCACTACATCACCTAGCATCTTTGCTTGTGTGTGCATTTGTTTATGATTTTTTTCAATCATTAGTGCATTGGACATCCTTTTTCCCCTTTTGTGTCTTTAAACCGAGTCTCTATATTCTTTCTCATTCTATTTTGTCCTTTAAATTACTATTTTTAGATAGGGATAAACAATAAAAGGCCTACATTCTCTATCTCTTGGATTGCGGTTTCTATCTAGTTGGATATTCCCGTAGGATCCATATCCCATGTATTAAATCCCTTTTCCTTGCCCCTTATTCCAATATATAATATGTCGTGACTTGGTTCTTCACATCACCATCACAAAAGTCGAGGCTAAGGAGTTTTGTCAATCCTAAAAAAATAGGAATGAGAGAGGAATATCCATCACACAATTCCTCCATAGATATTATAGGGTAGAAAGACATTGTAAAAAATGAAGAAAAGTGCAAAGAAGACACCTGTGAGAGATAGAGACTGAAAAAAATATTACACAATGGACTTTAGACTTAGGAAATACTCGCTCAAGAAAAACTTAGTACATGAAGATCATAAGCCTCTATTTAAAAATTAAAATTATTATAAGAACTCTAGATTCCTCTACCCATATAGTCTCTATAGTTGCACGTGACAACTCTAGATCACGAGGTGACGATTGTTGACAAGAAAGTAGAAAAAAAAAAATTTAGACTATCACGAGGAGGAGGTTGAACCTTAACCCCAATGAGAACATTTCCCCCCTGAGTAATTGGTATGGATATATATTTAATCTTTTGAAAGCCTGTTACACATCCTTCTCATTATCACTAGTACTTAACCTTTTAGAATATTTTGTAACAATCATATAATATATGACTAGTATATTTCTATAACTACAATTAAATTAATAGTTTCGTAAAAGATATTATATATCTGCTACTAGTTGTGTTTCCCCAACATAAAATTACTAACTTTAGGAATATGGTTTCCTGATTAAAGTAATACAAAGGTGTGAGTATGATAATAATTATAATAAATAAAAGAGAAGATCTGATGCTAACTAGTGAAGACATATAAATTATATGACTCGTAAAATTAGATAGACATTAAAATAGTTACCTCATGATATATCTTATATTGCTAAAATTTAAAAAATCATAAATATTCACTAAATTATAACTTTATCTTAAATTATTATTATGCCCATGTTGTGTCTATTTTGGAATAAGGATTACAAAATTTTCATCTAATCATAAATATTTGTTAGGTGGTTGGTAGGGATTTAACATTCATGAAATATTAAAAGAAAAAATTATTGGTACTCACAAATAGGTTGAAATTCATTTCCGAAGTAGTTATAACATTTATCCCCTTTAATCAAATTGATTAATTTAAAAAATGACTTATAAATAAGCATCATTTTGAAAGGCTTATGATTTTTTGGTGATACAAGATATATAAGCCATGGTATTAGCCCATGATATTGTAACAAAGCCTATTTATTTATTAAAAATTTCCATGATAAAGTGGATCTAATATCCATGGTTAGAAATGCTATCAAATGTTTTTTTATATTGGTATATATTTATCTTATATTTGAATTATTTTAATGATTAATAATAATCATAGAATAATAATTTGGTTTTTTCTTTTCTTTTCCTTTTTGTTAAATTTTAGCAACATGGGATGTATCATAAAGTAAATGTTTTTATGTTCGTTATAGATTGATTTGTATTAATATTTGTCAACCATTTAATTTATATGAATGTGCTAATTATTATTAATTATAAATGAATTAAAATATGAGATAAACATATATACATGTAATAAAGAAGGTAGCAAGCCACTTAGTCATGAATTCACACACACTTTATCATGGTGAATTTTAGTCTCTGAATATGATTTGTTACAATACCATGAACCAACTCCATGGCATACTAATACCACATCCCAAAAAAATATAAATATTGTTCATAATACATTTTCTTAATTAATCATTTTAATTAAAACAGAGCATAGCTAAAACTAATTATGTGAACTTTTAATAAAAACATAACAAAAAATATGACATTTATTTAATTAATCAACTTACTTAAAATGGGGCATACTTAAAAGTAGTTATGTCATGTTTTAATTAAATTGATTATGTGGAAAACAAAAACATATAGACAAGTGTCATATAAAATGAATTATGTCTTTTTAAAAATATGACATTAATAGACCATATAATTAACCTATAATATTGTAATACTTTGTTATTAAAAATCTTCACATTAACATAGAAATAAGTCTTTATAGTTAAAAATATTATTATATAACTCCTACATTAAATTTTTTAAATAATAATAATAATAATTTTTGTAATTTAACCTGAATATTTTGACTTATCCATTATTATATCCAATTTCTATTATTACACTTATATTAATTATTGTTTCCTTATGAATTATTAATAATTATTAAGTAATTATAATTCACACCATGGCAGGGAGAGATAGGGTTTAGGTGGATGCGGCTTTCAGCGACAGATCTAAGCTAATCAATCTGTTTCCGATCGCAGAATTGAAGATCAAACGAGAATGGAGTGGTAAGGACTTATTGGGGAGGGACAAATCAGGTCTCCACAAAACGCTGCTCGAGGAATCAGAAAGGAGAACATGAGCTGAGGGTTAGATGGAAACGAACGGGGGGAGGGGAGAGATCCCCTCCTATAAGAACATTGCAATAGGGAAGGCAAGCAAGGAATGCACGCGGAATGGAACGAGGATGAACAACGAAGGAAACCCAGCAAGCGGAGCAAACGAGCAACTGGGCCTATGAGGTAAATGTCTCCCAAGGGCATTGAAGAAACCCAAGTTTTTCATACCAAGCAATAAACTGGAAGAATATAGGAGTTACATGAAAGACTATGCATTAATCTGTAAATTTGTAGGGTTCTGGCTGACTGAGAAGGATCTAATGAAATGGATTCAACAGAGATGGAAACCTAAGGGGCATGTAGAGTTGAAATTAAGAGCGAAGGGTTTTTTCACTGTGATTTTCTCTAATACAGAAGACAAGGATCTTCGAGGGGGCACCATATTTCATGAACAATGCAAGCCTTTTTATGAGGCACTGGGTGGACTGCTACAATGCAGACAAGGAGAAAATGCTTGCAGCACTGGTTTGGATAAGATTTTTTGTGCTCCCAACAGAGTTTTGGGATCCAGATATTCTGGAAGGTATAGGAAATGGAATAGGGTTTTTTGTGAAGGTAGCGGAGTCCACAAAGAGAGGAAGGTACATATCATATGCAAGAATATGTACATATATCAATATTACAGAACCTCTCCCAGACTTTATAGAGCTAGAATACCATGACGCGATCTGGCAACAACCAGTGGACTACGAGCATATACCCTTCCACTGCAGAAGGTGTCACGAATACGGACATCTCTTGAGGCAATGTCCCTTAAGTCAAATGGAGGATGTAAGGATACAGAGAGAAGAAGAACAAGTAGTAGGGAACCCCGAGGAGGGGAATGAAGGCTTTAAAGAAGTCCAGCAGAAAAAGAAACAAGGTACAAACAAACCAATGAGACAAATGCCGAAGGAAATTACCAACTTGGAATCGCAAAACAAATTGAAAATCCTCCAAGATGAGGAGATCGAAATGGGGGAAAATGTAGAGAGTGAGGGCGAGACTAAGGAAAGCTCCAAAGAAGAAGCAGCAAATCAAATGCCTAAACAAAAGAGTAAAGATCATAGGGAGACAGAGGAGAAAGAGGATCAACCAAAAGACCAAACTTAGATGGAGATCGACCCTCAAAAAGACAGAGGAGGAGAAGAGGAATTTATAATGCGAAAACTATTGCAGGAGTGGAGGAAGCTTGATGAGATATTTATCCCAGAAGAACAGAAGAGATTGTGTAAAGAAACCTTCCAAAAATACAAAGAAAAATTAGGGACAACAACAGCAAACAATCTAGAACCGATAGAAGCACAGGGAAAGCAGATTGTGGGAATGAGCAGTTCTGGCAGGGGTGGAAGAAAGAGGGGTAGGAGATCAATGAGCGAAACAATTCAAGAGGTGGGAGACATGTTGGTAAACTCGGGAAGGGTCATACCGTTGTCAAAGGTATTCCAAACCCCTTCAAGATTGTTAAAATGATCATTACATCTTGGAACATCATAGGCCTCAACAGTAGAGGCAAACAAAGATATCTGAAGGATAGACTGAAAAAGGAAAAGCCAAGTATAATGATTATCCAAGAAACAAAAATTAGTACAGAAAGGATGAAAGAAATAGTAAGCAAGGGCAACAAGAGGTATGAATTGATGGGATAGGATGCATCCGACAATGCAGGAGGGCTAGCAATTTTATGGAACTCGAAGGAAATTCAATTCGATTACTGGATAAGCCTCCCACGAAGCCTCTCAGGAACCTTCAAAATAATAGGATCATCGGAACGTGCAATTTTAACAAGGGTATATGGTCCACATATACCAACAGATAGAAAAGGAATCATCCAAAATCTAAATATAATGAGGAATCTCATTCCAGGGATGCCATGGATCATAGGGGGTGATTTTAACATGATAAAGTCTTTAGATGAAAAGAGAGGGGGGGTGAGAAGGCTAGATGCATATATGGAAGCATTCAGAGAGCTGATAGTAGAACAACAATTAGTGGACATCCAGACAATAAATGGCATTCATACCTTGAACAATCGTAGAGGAGGGGTAAAACAAGTAGCTTCCAGACTGGATAGATTTCTTATTTCTGAGGAAATCATATTGAAAGATATATTCATAGAAGCAGTGATCTTACCGGTAGGAGGATCAGATCACTGGCCGGTAAAATTAGAAATTGATCTGAAACAGAGCCCTAAAAGAAGCCCGTTCAGATTTGAGGCCTTTTGGCTAAGAGACCCAAGGTTTGTCCCAAAATTAGAAGAATGGTGGACAAAGAGCAATCAAATGGGACGAAATAAGATGCATACCTTCTAGCTTAAACTAAAAGAGCTAAAGGGAAGAATCAAAAAATGGAATAAAGAGGAGTTTGGGGACATTTTCAAAGAACAACAGTGGCTAGAACAAAAAATGGAGGAACTACAACAAAAAGACATTCTGGAGGGCAGAAATGAGGACAGGATCAGACAAGAAGGCCAGATTATAAGCCAATTAGAAGAACGAAGGAAACAGGAGGAACTCCTATGGAAACAAAAGTCTAGAGTGTAGTGGCTTAGGGAAGGCAAACGAAATACAAAATTCTTCCACAAAGCTAGTGTCCAGCACAGACAGAAGAACAGGATCTTCTCAATCAAAAACAAGGAAGGGCAATGTTTAACTCACCACGAGGAAATGGAGCAAGATCTAGTTAGGCACTTTAGAAGTTTACTTACTGAACCTCAGAGAAATAGAACGGAAGCCATAGGAAGGATCAGTAAGGCGATTCCCAAGCTAGGTACTAGAGACCAAAATCTAGCTCTGATGAGGGAAGCAACTCTAGAAGAAGTGGAAGAAACTATGAAGGGATTGAAAAAGAATAAAACCCCAGGTCCTTATGGGTATACTGCTGAATTTTACCAAGCTTGCTGGCATTTCCTAGGAGAAGATATCGTAGCAGTAGTGGAGGAAGCACATATGCACCAAAAGGTATGGCCTGGAATAGATTCTACCTTACTTACTCTCATTCCCAAAACTGCAAACTCTGAATCAGCTGAAGGCTTTAGGCCGATTTCTTTGTGAAATGTGATCTACAAAATAATAGCCACCTTAATGGTCAAGAGACTTAAACCTATCATGACCGGTATAATATCCCTAGAACAGACTGCTTTCGTGGAAGGGAGGAAGATTATAGACGGTCTGGTGGTATCTCAAGAAGTAATCCACACTCTGAAGCAAAAGAAGGAACCAGGTATGGTGTTAAAGTTAGACTTGTCAAAGGCATATGACAGATTAATCTGGAAGTATGTTGATGCCATTCTTCAAGCCTTTGGGTTTTGCAGTAGATGGGTGAAATGGGTACTAAGCATGGTATCTACCCCTAATTTCTCCATCCTCCTCAATGGTACACCAACTGCACATTTTAATGCATCGCGGGGTCTTCGACAAGGAGATCCCCTGTCTCCCTTCTTGTTCATAATTGTGGATGAAGGGTTGGTGAGGTATATCAAGAAGGAGCTAAGGGAAAGGAAAGTCAAAGGGCTATGTTTATGGGGCAACAGGATCCCAGTTACTCATCAACAGTTCATTGACGACATCATGATTTTCCACAAGGTATCTTTGCGTGAAGTTCAAAAGGTTAAAGAAATTTTGGAGATATTCATGGATGCCTCTGGGACCGAAATAAATAAAGAAAAATCAAGTGCCTTCATTTTTAACTCACTAGAAACAGTGAAAAATGACCTGATCAGAATGCTGGGCTTTAGGAAGGGAGAGCTACCTACCAAATATTTAGGAACCATGCTTGACATAAGTTCACTCAGGGTAGCCAATTGGCAACCTATTATAGAAAAATTAAAGTCCAAATTAGAAAATTGGACCTTTCGATCCCTGAATATTGCAGCCAGGTTGGTGCTTCTCAAATCCACGCTACAATCAATCCCTATTTATCCCTTATCGGTGATGGCGGTCCCAAAAGGCGTCTATAATAAAATGACTCAAATATATAGGAAATTCCTATGGGGAGGACCAAAGCAACAGAATAAATGGGCCCTCTGCTCATGGAATAGGCTAACAAGACCGAAAGAGGAGGGGGGTCTAGGGATAAGGGACAGAGCTACCCTAAATCAAGTCCTAGCTGTGAAACTCTGGTGGAGATGGATGCAAGGCAGTAAGGATCTATGGAAGGAAATATGGACCTTGAAATATAACATGCCCCTAGCAACTGAAGAGATCATGAGGAAGGATGAAATGCCAAGAGGGTCTAGGATATGGGAGCTAGCATGTCACAGTAGAGACATCATAAATAAACATGCTTTTTGGGAAATTAGAAATGGGGGTATAGAAAAATTTTGGGAAGAGGCCTGGTAACAACGGGAGAAATTAATAGAAGTTCAAGAGATACAGAATATCCATAGGGAAGCCCAGGCTAAAGGCCTAACACTAGTCAAAGATTATTGGAAGGAAGGGGGAGAAAATGAATTATGGCGAGAATGGAAAGGACCTGAGGAGTGGGGCAATAACATTGAAGAGGAGAAGAAAGACAAAATAAGAAAGGAAATGAACTCAAGAAGGATCAAATATAGAGAAGGACTAGACATCCTCAGATGGGGCGAAAATACAAAAGGAACTTTCTCAGTTAAGGAAGCCTATAAACTAAAAATCAAGCAAACACAGGAAGCTCAGATGCAAGATTGCTCACATCTATGGAAGAATAGGTGGTGGCCAAAGGTGACCCTTTTTTCTTGGCTAGTTGGTAGAAAATGAATACTTACCTCGAACAAAATTCAGAAAAGAGGCTTCCAGGGCCCGTCAAAATGTAGCTTGTGCAACCAAAACGGAGAAGACCAGGAACATATCTTGAATGAATGCAGGGTAGCTCAATCTCAATGGGATGAAACCAGATGCCTCTTTGGAAAAACAGACCGCAATCCCACGGATATAGTCCAAACTCTCTTCCAATGGGGGAAAGGACAATTCCAGAGCCCAGTTATCAGAAGAGCCTGGAACCTTGTAATCAGCTTCAATATATGGAACCTATGGAAAGAAAGGAATCATAGAATTTTCCAAGGTAAGAGCTCCAAACCAGAGGACCTATGGAAAAGAACCCATAAGCAAATAAGAGAAACAATCCTTTCGGAATCTTGGGAACAGGATGATTGGAAAACTCCGGATGAGGAGAAGCACATTCTAAGAAAGTTAAACCTGCAACCGGAGATGGTTTTCCCTAACAATAAAAAAACTCAAGTTACAAAAATCCAAAGCCCGGTAGTATTCATACAACCCCAGGAAGGTTTCATTAAGCTCAATTTTGACGGAGCGTCAAAGGGAAACCCGAGCCAGGCGGGTTATGGCGGGATCTTCAGAGATAGCCAGGGACAGACCAGATGGATCTATGCTGATAGCGAAGGCATAACGAGCAACAACGAAGCCGAATTCATGGCGGTGTATCAAGGGATCAAGATCGTGATTAGGAATGGGTATATGAAACTTGAAATAGAAGGGGACTCAAATTTGGTGATCGAGACAATCAGGAAATTAAATCAAGGCAAATCATGGGAACAGGTTTCCAAAAGCTAGAGGATAGCTTGTCTCATCCAGGACCTTGAGGAAGCTATGAAGCACATAGAGTACACGATTATCCATCATGTAAGAAGAGAGGGAAATAAACTTGCCGATTATCTGGCAAATTAGGGATGCAGTGAATCAGGAGGAAAGGTAGACTCTATCTGGACACATTAGATGGCTAGAACAAGATGGGAGAACTTGAACATAATTACCAATCAGGACAACAATGAAGCCACACATCCATGATAGAGGTAATAATCAATCCCCGATCAGGGTGGAGGTGTACGGGCAGGTGGAAACGGAGAAGGGCCATCCAGACCAGCACGAGCCATCAATGTGGGAAATCATCAGGTGGAGGGATGCGACGTCAAGCAAGGGAGACCGCATCTCAAGACAAAGGGCAGGTGCCATGATGAGAAACAATGGAGAAGGAAACGACGGCGAATTCATGATACAACAGAGGTTAGGTGCCGAACGTCAGTTAAGAAGAAGAGCAGAACGAGCGAAAAACATTCTGAGACCAAAGAAGGTGGCGAGGTGCAGGGTAAGGTGGCAGGAGTTTGAGAGACCCAGTGTTCATTACCAGATGAGCAATATGGCGGAAGGTGGAAGGAGAGAACAGTAGGTGCAGGTCGGGGGAAGAAGGAATAACATGGGAGATCTGAAACAGATGAAGGAGGAAGACGACAGCGCTGAGGAAGAAGAACCGGAGACTGGGAAAGGGAAAGGCCAGATAAAGGGCACCTTCAAAACTGGGCAGAGTAATAGAGGCAGAACGGCGAAGCGAGGGTCCCGGAGGAGAAGCTGAGGGCATGGTCGTCCACGTCAGGTACCCCAAGGCGATCCAGAGACTCCGGCTGGAAATCAGCAAAAGAGAGGTAGACGCTCCATGGAACAGGCAACAAGGGATGTAGAGCAAGCGTATAACATAGGGACAGATAGTGATATTAGGAGGATGATCGATGTCATGGAGTTCAATGTCCTGGAGGAACCATCGGACCCTGAAATGGAAGAATGGAGTGCGCTGCTGCCAGACCCGGGGAATACGCGTGGACACCTAACCCTGTATAAACGCGCCCTCCACATGTACTGGGTTATGAAGCACCTGCTAGCCAGAGTTATGGAGCAGGTAGCTGTCGAGATGGCTGAGGTCGTCCACGTAATGCCTGCTATGGCAAAGGAAATGAACAACCTGCAACAAATGATGCGGAACCAGAACAGTAAAATCGAAGAAATTCGGGCTTTAGTGAAGGATTTGGTTATGGCGAAGCAGGAGGACGGAGGCAAACAAGAAATCTGGTTAGATTAGAATGTCGTAGTTTCTTCTTTTTGTTTTTTGTGATAGAATTTAGAACCCAGTCTAAAAAGTTGTTGTCTTATGGGATGTAGTCTAGTAATATGAATACAGAATATAGTTTAGAACTTGTTTTGGGATGTTGGCAAGATATGTGAAACTGATAGTAAGACATTTTCGAACTATGATGGTACTATGAATGCCGAACAGACCTGGTTTCCCTTCGGGGTAGGTTCAGGGCATAGTTTTTTACACAGTTTTAATATAGGTGTAAATAATAGAAGTGGAAACACCATAACTTAAAAAAAAAATATTATTGTTTCTTACATTTTCTTTAGTTATATATCAATTAACATTTTCTATAGACAAATCACGATAATTAGATAAACTCGATTCCGTAACCCTAATCTTGGGAAAAGGAATCTACAATGCGAAGGGACTTCGAAATAAAGAATCGTAAATTAATGGTTTTGCTCATTTTTTGTAAGGGTAATGGTCATTGACATCAAAAGTGGATTTCAAAATAAAATAAATATATTAAAACAATTTATTTTGAAATAATTAAAATGATGGGTAAATATTTTAACAGAAGAAAATTATTTTTTAATTGTATTTGTTTCGAAATAAAAAATATATTTTAAAACACAAAAATTCGTTAATAAAATTTATTTTAAAAGAATTAATATGATGGTAAATATTTTAGCAAATATTTAAAAGGGAAAAAAACAAAACTATTTTTTTAATTGTATTTTTTATTTATTTTTCTAACAAATTTTAAGAGTTGACACCTGTTGAATATGGAATTAAATTACACATCCTAGGGGTACCTACTATGCATATTTCTCTAGAGATTTATGTATTTTCAATTATTTTTTATGTGGCTATTTTGACAATTATGCAGAGTGGATACTCTTCAAATTTCAAGAGTAGGCACTCTATGAATATAGACTTAAATTCCACATCCTAAGAGTACCCACTTAATATTTCTCTAGAAATTTTTGTATTTTTAATTATTTTTTATGTTTCTCTTTTCAACATTATGCATAATAGATATTCATTGGACATGGAATTTAAATCTATATCCAATAAATATCTACACATAAATAAGTAGAAAATAGAATTAAAAAAAACTTTCATTTTCTTAAAAATATTATTATTTTTAATTATTATGGTGTTATTTTCTTTAAAACATCTATTTTAAACCACACAATTCTCTTAATATAATATCTATCTTCTATTCCATTAAAATAAATATAAATCTGTTAATTGTGATTAATGGCGGATTCTAAATTCCGCACATGCCCAGAAGAAATTAAAATAAATCTGTTAACTGTGATTAATCGCCGGAGTATCGTGATTGATTTTGAATTTCAATGGCTCATATCTAATATGCCCATTCGTCTCACTTTTCATGACATAAACGACATTTTTAGCGAAAATATAAAAGACAAATACATTAAAAAACAAAAATTAGGTATATCATCTCGCATAGAATAACTTTTTACTAAAACTATTAATAATAACAGATGGCATGTCAATAATGATAAAGGAGTAACTATGCCAGGCTCCGGTCGAGGAGTGGATAGGTGCCCTATCAACCCAACTTCTCTTTTATAACATGTACAGATCCCAAGGGTAAGCTTCTCAAAATGTCATATTCAGTTGAAGTTGAAGAATATTGGAACATGCATTTATGCAACAGGAGTTGGACAGTAACAACTGAACGGGGGATCTTCTCAAAATGTCATATTCAGTTAAAGTTGAATAATTTTGGAACATCCATTTATGTAACAGGTGTTGGACGGTAACAACTGAACCGAAATATCATTCCACAGGAGTTGATTTGATATAAATATAAAGTGGGAGTCCCGTGTAAATATTCTTACAGGTGCGATTGTCTATCAAATGACCTAATTAAAAAGAGATCCCTCGTGGAATCCTCAATAGTTCAGAGACTCAAATTAAATCTTGAAAGTACATTAAAGCGTGCAACTGCAACATTCCATCATTCTTAAAATTCTTGTAGAATAGACCATTTAAAAAGAGATCCCACCTTGACTCATTCTTGTATAATTCCCACCTTGACTCTCCAACGGTTCAGAAATTAAAATGAATTCCTGAAAGTACATTAAACTGCCGATCTAGTATGGCCGGCTGATACTTTCTTGTTAAGAAAATAAGGTTCACAACTTGGCATGGAAGTTACGTATTGTGTCGGTGACACTTTCTGAGATCGTCCGGTGGGTGGAACATTTTGGAATACAATGTACGTTCGCTCACAATTAAAAATGTTAATTATATGAGTTCGGCATATCAGCAGTGGCGTGAATAGAAAGGAAGAAATTAATTTAAATTTTTTTAGTTACATAGAGTAATATTAATTTCAAATTTATCTAAATATCTAAAAAAAATAATGATTGAAAAATCAGATCTCTAAAATGAAAACATCTTTCAAACCACTGAAAACTTTCGATAAAATATTAGCTGCTATTCCTTTTCCCAGAATATATATTAAGATTTGTAAAGGCATCCGGATGAAGAAAGTTGAGATGCTATTCTTTTTCCGGAATATATATATGGAGATGGGTAAAAGCATCTGGAAGAAGTTATCGAGATACTTCTCAACTTCTGGGTATGTTTGAGGCAACAGAGAAAGTCCGTTGAGATACTTCTCAACTGCTTAGTGTGTTCCGTTGAGATATTGTCTAATTATTTTACATTTTAGAGTTTTTTTTTGGGTTTTGAATTTATTTATTATATTTCTAAATATTTTTTATTCGGATAGTATTTTTAAATAGAAAAATTAAAAGATCAAACCTAAAACTCCACCACACTTTCACAAAATTCCAAAACATAGAACAACTACCATACGATGCCCTAGAGCAGTGTCAGTGGGTGGAAATCTGACAATATGACTCGATCTCATAATCATGAAATAAAACCTATGAAATGACAAGATATTCAGTCTCCTTTCATGCTGCCCACAATGCACACCCTTCTTGTTAATGTTCCTAATTATTTATATTTTCACTCGCTTACAATAATAAGCATATAAAATATCGCTTTTTAAGATGACCTGATTATGGTCAGTCACTAGCAGATCACCATTATGTCCTTGCAGAAACAGAATGATTAATATTTACAAAGAGTTAAATAACGATTAATACTTATTTAATGTTAAATGGCATATATAAAATTTAAGTGCCATTCATATTTTTTTAATAATATTTGTTTAAAATTTAATGATATATTAACAAAAGAAATGAAAATTATTATTATTATTTATTATAAAGTGTATTATTTTTCAAATAAGAGATTATTTGAAAAAGGAAAGTTTTAGATTATAGGTCATATAGGAGACGCAACTATCCACAAAAATGTATCTTTTTGAGAGGGAAAAACAAAAAGAGATGTTTATGAAGTTAAAATAGACTATATGCTAATGTATGCACCTTCTAGGCCACAAGAGCAAAATAAGTAATAGAAAGTTGAGAAACTAAAGAGATAACAAGAATAAAGAGACTATGAAGAGGGGTCTGAATCTATTGTTGCAACTTGGATCGGCTTCTTCTCACTAACCGGTGAAAATCCACTAGTAGGGGGAATGCCAAGGTGCTTCTCGATGAACTCCATTCACTAAGTCATGCCATTAGGTGTGAATTCAAATGCTCCATGGGGAGGAGGTGGAGGTAATATATTTTCAATATCAGTTTAGGAGAACCTTTCTTAGTAGGAATTTCATGTGTTAGTACATGTCAACTATGTGCATATATTATTTGAAACACCCACTTGTGTGCCCTGTATTGAGCACCCAACATCCAATCAAGAAGATTAGTCATTACCTCAATGCTTGAGAGGATGTGCCTCTGATTCATTCCCTCATGCTCGGCATGAGTGAGTTCCCCCTAAATAGAGGACAAGATAAGATCCCAAAAATGAGTTATTGCTTCCTGTACTCTTTGATGAGTTTGTGTTACCAAAAATGGTGAGTTCCTCATAGTATGTTACGCCCCATGCACCAAAGTTTGGTATCATGGAATGGCAATTAAAAAGGGATGAGAATAAAGGCCAAAAAAATGAAAGGGATTTGTGAGGAAAGAGACAAAAATGGATAAGCAAGAAGGTAGTGATAGTGAAACAAAGCCACACTTGTGTCCTGAACGAAGGTGTGTCGTCAATTGCAAGTGAGAGCGACTAGAAGCATACCAACAGAGGGAAGTGTCAATCCAATGGAGCATCACATGAAGCTAAGAGAAATGATAAGGAGAGATGTTAGCGAACATAAATGGAAAGGAGACCAATACACTACAATGAGTGACACACCGACGACGAACACTAAGAAAAGAGAGGTCAAAAGAAAACTAGGAGGATAAGGGTAAACTTCCCTAAGAGAAAGTCATCCAGCTATTATAATGTTTTTTAATCATTGTAGAGTGCATAAGAGAGCTTTAGGATTATTAATAGGTCACTCTAGAGAGAAACCTATTGTCAAGTGAATCAAAATGATATTTGACACTGAGAAGGGAAGATGCCAACTTCATGTAGCAAATCTCAGTGAGGAGCTAGCTTTCCCTTTCGCTAGTTTGGCTTGGAGAGCTAGAAGAGATGAATCTATGAAATTATGGCTCATGGGATTGAACTAGTATAATATTTCCTTCACCAATTGAACTATCACAAGTAGGGGAGAATGAAACGATCAAAGTAGATGACTCGGATTTTGTAATTTCCCTGATGTGCTTGATATCCTTCTGCCCATGTTGGCCAATCATGGTGTAGCTTTGAATTATCATTACTGAGGCATTTAATGCAATTTTTTAGAGAGTCATAGTTTTCTCAGTCACAAAAGAGGAACTCAAATGACCAAACTAAGATATTGTGAGCAAGGTGAGGTAGATTGGGCAGGAGTGGAAATGATGAGGGTGGACTCTAAAATATGTGGTGCCATGCTATAAGATGATAATGTTCCTCGTGTTGATCTAATATAATTAATGAATAATTAAGGGGGTGTGCTTCCATGTCCCATGTTGAATTGTTAGGTGCAATAGAAAAAAATGATCCCCCATCCTCTCACATTAAAAACACCCCATCCGACGAATGCAGATCCTTGTGAATAGGATGCTAACATTCCTTCTTTACAGGAGATCCTACCGAGAGATTTCAGGTTTATGAAATTTTGGGCAAAGATTCCAAACAACCATGGTTAGCAAGTGTGTCAGAAATTTTTTCCATCAATGTTTGAATAATGTTGGGAATGATGACAAGGATATTGGGATTTTGAGTGTAGATTCAGTGTTGTAGGTCATCCAACCACCATATTTTGGAGACTTTGTGCACATTAGTGTCATTTGGAGGTTTGAAAAGTTTATTAATATGATTTTTGAGTCTCCCTCCATAAAGAGGTTACAGAAACATTATTTTTGAGCTATCTTTGGTCCTTCGATGAGGGTTCTAAGTTCTACAACATTGCTATCATTGTTGCCAAGAATGCTAGGACATATGAAGGGAAGAAAGTGTAGGTTTTTTCTAAAGATTCTCCTATAGGCATATGGGCTAAGATTTCCTTTTGAAGCACCATCAAAATTCATTTTAAGAAAAGAGAGGGGTGGTGGAGATCATGAGGTTGAGGTAATAGGGGTAATCAAATGGGAAAAGGGGTTTGCGGAGGGAGGGAGTTTGGAGAAAGGTTCCAACTACTAAGGAACATAGCTTAGTGACGATGTGCTTGCTATTATTATGGTGTGAAGTGGAAAGTGATTATTGTTTCTTTAATATTCCTCTAAATGATGCTCTAGAGAGGGTCAAGAGGAAGAGGATAATTATTCAAAATATGATAGTTACATTCCTTTGATGTTTCCCATAATAGAAAGTTGAGAAAGAGACTCCAAATGTCATTGAGAATGGGATTGGAGAAGGAATGGTTCTTTCCTTGTGAAATGGTGTTTGGATTACTAAGTGGGTCTTAATCAGAGAAGTTAAGGAAGGTTTCCAAGGAGAGTCATATAAATTTGGATTAGGTACAAATATTAAATAAATGTTCTATAACTTTAGAATTTAGGAGATAGAGGGGGCATCTGGAGGGTGCCTAATGTTTTTTCTTTTGGATATTGTCCTAGATTAAGGTTATTTTTTAAACAAAAATCCACTGGAAGAATGATATTTTTGGCCACGTACGGACACAAAAAAATATAGGTATACACATGAACACAAAGATGAAATACAAATAAAACTTCATTTCATTAATATCAAAGAACTAGAATATGCTTACATACAAAGTGGAAATAAACTAGCTCAGGTGATTGTAGCTTATCTCTAAGAAGAGATGTGGTAGCTATATGTCTCTGAACTATGTTAGAATGAGGCTCAAGGGCCTTTTTATTATGGGACAACAAGGGAAAACCCTAAACCCAGGAGATGGAATGAGAAGAGTCTGTGGGCCTTGTTGGGGTTAGTTGGTTAACCAAATTCCTGGGGGCATAACTTGGTTATATTATCTTCATTTGGCATGTATGATACCTCATTGGAAATATATCTATGAGTATTATAGGATTTTTCATAGGTCCCATGCTTCAGACCTCAGAATAATTCCATTAAGGGGGTCAAAACTACTCTGAAAGTTCAGGACCGGAAAAACTACAAAAAATAGTAAATGCTACTATAAGGAAGGAAACTTATGAAACTAACTCAAGGTGTAGGTGGAATAGGTGGGTGGCGACGAATAACCACCTAGATTAGTCCTCCCTCCTTAGGAATAAGTGGTCCCTATTGCGTGAAGAGTCTCCATGAGGTGAGAATTTTTTTGTTGAACCTGGTCACTAGTGAACCATTTACCTTAATGAAGGAGTTAGCCTACTTTGACAACTCGATATAGTTGAATCCTCTGTTGAAGAGTGTTTTTGATTTTGCATGTACATGATCCAAGTAGTTGTGGTCTATTCCATGTAGTTTGGGTTTGAATCTATTGGTGTGAGTTGTTCTGTAATGTGAGATATGTCCAACAATGGTGGAAATTAAGGTCGAGGGTGGTCCACATTGAATATTGGGTGGAAGCCAAGGAATGGTGGAATGATGAACTTGAAGTAATTTTCCCCTACAATGTTGGTGATGATGTTTAGCCAATATCAGAGTAGGTGAAGCTTGCGGTGGGGCCCAAAAAAGTGTTCCTTCTACATATGTAGCCAAATTTTGTCCCCCACCTGGAACTTATGTGTCGCACGATGTTGATCATGTCACTTCTTGTAGTTAGCATTGCCTATGTCCAATATGTCATGGAACTGCTAGAAGATGTGCTGAATGTGCTCAATGAAGATGTCAACCCTGTCATCTTCAGAATTTACATGAGCCAAATCTACCTAAGTAGCTGCAAATGGTATGGCCACATCAATGGGACATAGTGGTAGGAATCCAAATCCCATCTAAAAGGGGATATGCCCAGTTGAGCTATGAAGAGCTTTGTTGTAGTTGTGATAGATATAGGGGAGGATTTCATCCCATGTTCTTGGATGCTTCGAGTTATACATGCACATAATATGTAAGATCATCTTGTTGACGAACTCTGTTTAGCCATCAGTTTGGCGGTGGAAATCCATGGAATTAGTGAGCTTGGTATCCAACATCGACTAGAGACTTAACCAAAATTTGCTTAGGAACATGCTATCATGATATGAGATAACGGAATTTGTTATTCCAGAGTGTACCCACAGTCATTAAACTAAGAGCTTAGTAGTGGCTTCTGTTGTCATACTATTCTTGCAGGACGCCAAAATAGACATCTAGAGAATCTATTGATGACCACAAAAACCTATTCTTTTCCATGCTTAGTAGAAGGAAGGCTCAACATGTATTCCATGTGGATGGATTCCCATGGTCAAATATGAGTAGAAAGAGGAGTATATGGGCCTTCCTTCTTGATGATGTGTTTGGCATTGACATAGGCAGTGCATGATATAATGTATTTCCCAACATATTGCCAAAGGTTTAGCTAATAAAAATACTTTTGGACCACTACCACCACTTTCTCTACCCCGAAATGTCTAGTGACCCAACTATAGTGTAGCCCCAAAATCATCTTGGCGTGCTTGCTTGAAGGATCACAAAGGTGTCTCAAGTGGAATAACAGTTCATCTTGGAGGTAAAAATTTGGAACTTGCTCTTCCAGGAGCGTCTAGTATGTGTTATTGGATTCTAGATCACTCGTGTAAAGATGTGGCCACCCTGCAGTATCATGCCCACAAGAGTCGAGCACAGTGATCAGTGCCATAACCGACGGTCAACTCAACAAGTCTGAAACATTGTTGGTGTTTCCCTTCTTGTACTTAATTTTCAAATGGAACCGTTTTAGGTATGTGGACCATTTCTAATGGAAATGGTTTTGCAAATTTTCTTATGTTTGTATGAACTACAAGTGTCAGTGGTATGTGTGGATGATTGTTTCCTTCCGCATAATGTAATGTTGACAATGTCGAAGGGCCCGCACAAAGGAATACATCTATTTTTCATAGGTGGGATAGTCTAAAAGTGTGTCACTATGATAAGCCATTGGATGTCCCTATTAAGTAAGAACAGCACCAATAGCATAGCCGAAGGCATCTGTCTCGATCTCAAATGGTTGTTATAGGTATGGTAATGTGAGAATTGGTGCAGAGCATAGGTGATGATTTGACTGAAAAATGCCTTCTAATGGGATTCAGACCAAAAGAACTTTGCTTCAGGTCCTCCCTTGGTTACATCACTAAAATACCAAGCGATATGAGAGAATCCTAACACGAACCTCACTAGAATTTGGCAAGAGACAAAAAGTTGCAGAGCTCTATTAGATAAGTTGGGGCTTACCAATCCTGAATGACTTGTATCTTGGCTGGGTCCACATGCACACATGATAATCAATGATGTACCCTACATAATGAACCTGGGTGATACCAAAAGTGCATTTCTTCGAATTGGCACACAACTTGTGTTGCCTTGGTGTTTGGAATACCTCTTCAATATGGTGGAGGTGCTCTTCCCAACTCTTGCTGAAGATCAGAATGTTGTCCAAATACACCACCACGAATGAGTTGGTGAAGGGTTGCAAGATGTTGTCCAATAGCCTCATGAAGGTTTTGGGGGAATTCATCAACCCAAAAGGCATGAACAGCTATTCTAGAAGGCCCTTCATGGTTTTTAAGGCAAACTTCCATACGTCGGAAAGTTGGACCGCTACCTAGTGATAACTAAACTTCAACAATCTTGCTGAAATATTTGTCCCCCTTGAGTTGGTCAAGAAGGTCGTTAATATATGGGATTGGATACCTATTCCAGATAGTGATCTTGTTCAACACCCAATAGTCAATACAAAATCTATAGGTCCCATCCTTCATTTGTACGAGCACGATTAGGCTCCCACAGGGTGTTGAACTTGGCTTGATGTTCCCTTTTAGCAACAACTCATAAATCTGCCTCTTGATTTCATCGTTCTCCGTTACAGAGCATCGATATATTATTACATTGGGTAGCGATGTGCCCGAGGTCACATCGATGAAGTACTTGACTTGACAATGTAGAGGTACCATTGTGGGTGAGGTGAAGAAGTCCCTATACTCCTCCATATACTTGTCCATATGTTGTTGTTGTGCAGAGTAGCCCTGTCTCGAGGCCGTGGCCACAATATTGTGCTTTCCCTAGGGGTGAATAATAAGGAAAAAAAAAATCTTAGTTTCGGAAATTATCTTACTGCATTGATCGATAGTGATCAAAGAAATGGTGGTAGGCAGTATTGCCTTCATGATCTTCTACAAGTTATTGCCAAAATTAATAAGAATAATGTGAGGCCTAGACTCACACACATCATGTCGCTTCTACAAGTATGGGCTTCCTAATAATACATCACAAAATTCAAGAGGAGAAACATCACACAATACCTCATCTGTGAAGGGTTTGATGATGTAGGGAAGGTGAAACTATTGGCTGACACAGAGATCACGCCCTTGGTGAGGCCACTCGATGGTGTATTGCTATAGGTTTGGTGTGGTGAGTAGGCCCAACCTCTTCACTTATAAACAATGAACTACAATAGAGAACCCTTTACCCACATCTATGAGTGGAAGCATCACTCCATCTCCTCTGGATCTTTCGTCTCATCCTTATAGATCTTGGTAGTGGTAATGGTGGCATTAGGCTCTGCATTGATAAGCTACTTCCATTTTTCATTCCCCTTGTTGGTTTCTGACTCGAAGTCGAAATATGCATCTGATTCGAAAGCCTTCATCTTACCGACCAGTGGGTTCTTGGCTCAGCACTCACTTGTGTTGTGAGTGGGGCTCTCATGGAACTCACACCATTTCCGGATGTTGTTCTTTGTCGTCGTGGTGTTGTTCTTTTCTTGTAGCTTTGGCACATTGTCTTGGGTCACTCTGCCTTGGTTTTGTCCTTTTTTTTTGTGGTTTGGGGGCACCTTTCCTTTACCTCAAATCCAAAGTCTCACTTCTTCTGTTTAAATTTCTTCTCGATCTTGATAGTGTATCGATATGTGGCATCAAGTGACGAGATGTCCAAGAACTCCATATCTTCCTATATGTACTTGTGTATACAGTCACAGTAATTGAGTAAAAAATTGCACTCAGAATCCTTGATACCCAACTTTGTGCGAAGGGTATTGAAAACATTTGTGAATGCCAACACATATTGGTACCTTCCTTGCTGCAGCATGGTCCACTTTATCTATTTATCTTCATTACTCACAACATGGTAATATTTTTCCTTGATGGTTTCTTACAAATATTTCCAAGTGGGAGCAGTTGAAAGCAGTGAGGATTCTCTCTCTTTATTTTGTTCGCAGTAGGTTTCACACCAGTGCTTGACATGTGAGGCAGCTTTGAGAAGTCCAAAAGTAATCTTTCCCCGATTGGAAAAGTCATGAATTGAAAAATATCCTTCCAACAAATTTAACCATCTATCTATGGTGTTTGCATCTATATGGCCTTCAATTATGGGAATGTCAAAGTTAACCTGTAACTTCAAAGGAGTAGCGCCTCCATAATGGTTGTTGGATAAAAACGCATCACCTATGGGTAGCCACCGAAGGACCTCGAAAAAGTTATCCATCATTGCATTCCTTCGTAACTTAAGTGCTCCCTTAAGCAATGCTTTGAAAGGATCTCCTGCCCCCTCGTCTTTCTTTTCTTCCACCATGGGAGGTTGTTGGGGTTTGTGAGGTTGGTATTCCAAAGGTTCAACTAGTTCAAGTTGTAACTCTTTACACCCTATTCTTGTTGGGGACATGCAAAGAAAAAGAAAGAAAAAGAAGACCGCTCTAATACAACTGAACCAGACACATGTAGGAACACAAAAAAATACAGATATACACATAAACATAGAGATGCAGCAGAAATAAAACTTCATTTCATTAATATCAAAGAATTGAAATATGTTTACATACAGAAATGGAAATAAACTAGCTCATGTGATGGTAGCTTATCTCTGAGAAGAGATGTGGTGGCTACATTCCTCTAAACTATGTTATAATGAGGCTCAAGGGACACTTTATTATTAAACAATGAGGGAAAACCATAAACCACCAAAACCCTAACCCCAGAAGATGGAACGCCAAGAGTTTGTGGGCCCCACTAGGGTTAGTTGGGCAACCAACTTCCCCGGGTCATAACTTGGTTATTTTATCTCTGTTTGGTGTGTATGACACCTCATTGGAACAATATCTCTTAGTAAAATAGGATTTTCCACAACCCCCTACATGGTCCTACTGTGACCTCAAAAAAAGACTATTTAGGGGGTCAAAATTTCTTCGGAAATTTAGGACCCGAAAAATTGCTAAAAATAGCAAATGTTACTATAAACAACGAAACTATTGAAAGAGAGTGTAGGTATAGGTGGAATAGGTGGGTGGCCACCATTATCCAACTCGATCAATGGTTCTTCCATTATGAAATCTTGTTTGGAGTACTAAGCAAGTCTTAATTAGAGAAGTTAAGAAAGGCTTCTAAGCGAAGTCATATGCATTTGGAGTAGGTGAAAATATTAAATAAATGTTCTATACTTTTAGAATTTAGGGGATAGAGGGGGAATCTGGAGGGTCTCTAATGTTTTTTTTTGGATATTGTCCTAGATTAAGGTTATGTTTTTAACCAAAATCCCTAGGAAGAAGGATATTTTTGTCTATGTATTTTTTTCGAAATGTTAGTACAGATACATTCTCTTGGTGTTTCTTGATTCCCTGGTTCTAGATGCTATACTTCTCAAATGGTGAAGGAGATTTTTGAACTATAACCCCATCTAAGTTTGTATTTATAAGAGAATTATTCATTCTTGAAAGTTGTTTAAAACTTGATACAATAGCTACTCCTCTGATTTGGGATGGAATTTTTCTTATGGTAGTAATTTCCTCTACTATTGGCTTATGTTGGGGTTGCTCTGGTAGTTATTTATATTTCTAAAGCCATGAGCATTCATTTGTTGGTGTAGATTACCTGGCTGTTGTTGTTCTTGTAAATTACAAAGTTGTTTCCATAAATCTTCCGAAAATAAAGTAGTGTGCATATCCCTTACTTCCCAAAAGTAATTTTTGTAATTTAGGTTCATTCCTTTTTTTGCCAAGTCCATAAGGATAAGCTAGAAAGGAGAAAATGCATTCCAATGAGATGTTGAGGAAGGGTGTGAGGGGATTGTTGCCAACACCATATGAATTTCAGTAGATATGATCCTCCTTATATCCATGTCCATAATGTCTTAGGTTTTAGGAAGTTTTCCATGGTGGTGGAATCATGCAAACCCAATCCTCCCTTCAATTTCAGAAAGTAGAGTTTATCCCATACTACTAAGGACCATAATTTTTCCAAGTTTGCTCATCCCTAGAGGAAAGAGCATTTTAGTCAATGAATTTCATGTAGAATCAAGGCGAGGGCCATGAGTCAAATGAACAAAAATAAGAGGAGGGATTAAACCACTACTTTTATAAGTATTAGTCATCCTTCTACATTGAGGGAGAAAAATGTCCATATTGCCATCTTAGTATTGATTTTGATTAAGAGTTCTTCCATAAGTGTCATTTAAGGGAGCTATCAACTTATGCATCAAAAAATTCTTTGGAGGGGAGTTTCCTTATTTCAAAGCCAAGGACATTAGCAATATGTCTCTAAACATAAAGAAGAGTATTTAAAAAGAATATTGGTTTTTGGTTTTTTATGATTTCGATACCTAAATATTTCATTTAGGATTTGCATGAAGATCCTTGCCTCATGGATGGTAGGGTTGTCCACACCCATTGTATAATTAAGAAATTTTAGATGAGTTAATGGAAGGTTTGATCCAGATAATCAAAGTCCCTTGATTTTCTTCTAAGTTGTCACTACTTTGATGGCTCTTTTCATTCCTTCCACTACTAATATGAGAAAAAATAGTGAGAGAAGATCTTGATGGATTCTTTAGGAGGATTTGAATGGACTAGTATGGGAGCCGTCTACAATGATGGAGAATAAATCCATTGAAAGTTGTCTTCTAATCCATCAATAAATTTTTGGTCAAATTCAAAGGCTTTGAGAATGCTGGAGAGATATTGTTATTTGAGCTTAACAAAATCTTTCGAGAGATTTAACTTAAGCATCATGCAAAACTTCTTAGAGAGCTTCAAAGAGTGGATAGTTTCAGGGGTGACCATGATGCTCTCTATGATTTGGCGTCCTTCAACATAGCATGCTTACTCTAGTGATATGAGCCATGGAAGGAGTGTATTAAACCTATTGGCTACGATTTCGGTAATAACTTTGTATATGGTGTTACATAAGGAAATAGTCATATATCCATTGTGATTGTCCACCCTTTCTTTGTTTGGGAATAGTGTGCGGAAGGTGGCACCTAAGAATTTTATAGTGGATTCTGTTTCCTAAGATTATCCCACTACCTCCCAAATATTTTGACTCAATATAGACATACAATTATGGAATAATTATATGATGAATCCATTTGGGACAGGGGAATTATTACTAGGCATCACTTTGATTGTTACTTCCACTTCTTCAAGGGATATTTCCCCAAGAAGAACCTCATTTTGTTCTCGCACTACTAAAGAATGGATATCCTTGATAATTTGTTGGATTGTGTGTTATCTCTTTGGAATGTTTTTTACTAGAAGAAATTGATATTAATGAGTTTAATTATTTCTCTATATCTTAATTCTCCTAAATTTGACTCCATGACTTTTAAGGGAAGAAATTTGATTATGACGGAAATGTTGTAGCAAATATTTCTAAAAGAATCTTAAGTTTCTTCCCCTTCTTTGAGCCATCATACCCTTTATTTTTGCTTCCATAGTAGTTTTTGTTGCATCTGGAATTTGTTGAGTTGTGTAAGAGTGCCAGGATCTTCTTTAATTAGTGTCTTCCATTTACCATGAAGGATGGCTCATTATGTATTTTCCACCTTCTATTCTAGTCTTTTCTTTCCTCCATGATGTTGCCAAATTTTTATTTTATATCACCTTTGAGCTACCATTTGATGTACTTGACTTTCTATTGGAGTTTGTACATTGATTTTCCTTATAACACTTATTGTTCTTTCCGTCAAGTCCTTATGCTGGCTAGGGGTTCTAGATGTTGGAACCAAAACTTTTCTAAATGAAAGGTTCTATACATGGGACAATTTTTATTGTCAATGATAACAATTATAATGCAATGGTTAAAGCCATAATTGGGAGAATGGATGTTTCCAAGTATATATGTAAGTTCATGAAGAACTTTTAGACTAGGAACTAACTGAATTTGGACGCCACTTGTTGGTAACGTCCTCTTTGATTGTTCCAAGCAATGTTAACATTTATATTTTCCAAATCAATCATGTAGGAAGTTACCAGTTTTTCTTAAAACTAAGTAGAATTCATGTCAAGTCTTCTTATTACACCCATATTTTCTTCCAAGGATTTTATTAGATTGAAATCTCCACCTAGGATCTAGGGAGCGGGGGGCAGAAAACTACCAGCATTTCTAATTGAGTGGAGGAAAGGGTTTTATCCTTAGGTAGGGGTTGTCCATAGGGTAACATGTATTAATGGACTTGATGAGTTCGAATTGGAAGGGAAGGATTCAGAATGTGGAAAACATATTTATTATGAGGACTTTCAAGGCATTCTAGACTATGGAAATGTCATTAAATTCTTCCTACACATCGAGTGCTATTGACTTACCATCTCTACCCCATTTGCAGGTTATTTTATTAATTGCATGACCTGAATATTTGGTTTCTTGAATCATCGTGAAATTAAGGGTTTGAGAGAACCATTTTTCCCCCTACGATCCTTTGTTTTCCTTTATATTTGAGGTGTATAATGTTCCAAGAGATGAACTTCATTCCGAGGGTGTGTTTGTGGTGGAGTAAACCTTGAAGATGAATTTGATTTTCTTGAATTGACTAGAATATCTCTCATTTCTTCCAAGATCTAGTGATTATTTTTCTTACCCTTCTTCCTTTCTTCTCTATATGTTTTTTTTATCTCCTTCATTGGATGGGATCGGATTCCTATAATTCCCATGTAAGGTTTTTTTGGAGAATATTTTCATGCAAATAGTCGACATTTGAGATAGGCTCTTCCAAGGACCTTCACTTGATGCTTTATTAGGAGTTTGCGGTCCTTCCCTTTTCTAGGTTTTACTAATATCAAGAAGGTTAAGAGAGTACAAATTGATATCCCTAACAATGTAAACTTTGAAACGGAAACTGATAATGTTACCCGTTTCGTAGAGATAGCAAAAGAGTGACCCGATTTTGAAAAGGGGGGATGTAGAACACACATATTTTTTTTAGAGCATAGTTTTTGGCACTTTAAATTTTTTTTATGTACAATACATTTTAGAATGTTAGTAATATGCATGTTGATTTAAAAAAGTGGTGATTCTACATTAGGCCCTTTTTCTAAAAGACATATTTTTTGACTTTAAATTTTCTAATGTATGAAATGTAAATAATTATTTTCTCAATTTAACAAATTTTGACACTTTAAATTTTTTATGTCAAATTTTTTATTAAAAACAGAAAATGTATATATATGTGTGTGTGTGTAAACCATAAAAAAAGTTGGCAAAAAAAAACCTATAAAATTAAGTAACTAAAATTAGAAAAATTTTAAAAAGCATTAACAAAAAAAAAGCCAATAAAAATCTTAAAAAGTTTTAAAATAGAGATTAAAAAAAACAAAACTCCGCCGCCCAAGTCCACGCCCCCAAGGGCGGCCGGGCGATTGCTATCCGATTCCGAGAATCACACAGCCACCACCCGACCACCCCCACGGGTGGCTGCGTGGTGGCTATTTGATTTTGAGAATCGGATAGCCACCCCCATGGGCAACCAGGCGATGGGTATTCGATTCCTAGAATTGGATAGCCACCCCCACGGACATCCAGGTAATGGCTATTTGATTCTGAGAATCGGATAGCCACCCCCATGGGTGGTCGAGCGATAGCTATTCAATTCTGAGAATCAAATAACCACCCCCACCAGCGATCAAGCGGTGGCTATCTAATTCTCGGAATCGGATAACCATCGGATAAGCGGTGGCTATCTAATTCAGCGTGCTCTTACCGATATTTCAATGTTAATTTTAAATATATTAAAATTAATCATGTTGGATATATTATTTTCACGTGCTTTAAAATATAGAACATTCGCGGTTGACGTGCACAGTGCCCATGGATTAAGAATATAGAACATACAAAGCTTATTGTGTTCCCACATGGTAGAGGTTGCATTATGCGTATTAGCGCTCATTGTCGAAGTTCAAGGGAGATAGATATATGAAAATTTAATCATCCTAAATATATTAAAATTTAATCATTTTGTATTATATTATTTTCGAGTTTATTAATGAGGTTTAGGAATTGGATTGTTAAAAGTGGCTGGAATTTAAAATTTCAAAAAAAAATTGTGAAAGCAGTTTTTATGGTGAAAATAAATTCATAAAATATCTAAAATTTTGAAATTTAACCAATATAATTAAGATTTACAAAAATCTCTTCCTGGATATAAATAAAATTTCCACAACTTTCCTGACAACTCCTCCGCTCCGCTATTTAAGATAGGGGTATTATTTTCACCTACCCACGATGCTCCGCATGATGGGCAAACATTGTACACCTGTTGTCTGTGCCAATAAAATGAATGCAGATTGCAGATGTTGCATCATCCGAGATAGCGCGTACCATGACACATTTTCTCTAGTCTATTTGCCCCTAAGGTTTTCCACACATAGTCTCTCTGGCTTACTTTCACATATGCAGTGTATCTTGAAATCATATACACAACCACTTTTCCCTAATTACCATTATTTGTTGTATTATTGATAATTAGTTTACCTCAAACATGTTGGTTGGCTAATAGTAAAACCTATTAAAAAAAGGTCAACCATGGTTAAGTAGGTCTACCCTAGTTAGCCAATCATAATGCCACGTAACCATTGGGGAAGATAACATCTCAATAGAAGTCAATCACTAAGATATTTCAAAAGTCAATTTAACCCTTAAAAATGTTCAAATGCAATATAAATCTTAATGAATGTTAGAATGTGTCGTAATAATTGATCAAATAGTAAGTTGATATAAATTAATCAACGTAGACATAGAAATAGGTATAACATATATAAACCTGAAGATGAACCACTGTTGCTGGTTCGAAACATTGATTATAAAGAAACCTAATGCGATGTTCGGGAAGATATTCTGCATAATCATGAAACTCGTAGAAACCTTAAAGACAAGATACTTGCCCAATACGGAAGGGAGATAATGAAAGAAGTTCTTTCACATCCTGAAGATGAACCAGTGTTGTTGGTTCGAAATGTCAATTATAAAGAAACCAAATGCGATGTATCTTGAAGATATTCTACATAATCATGAAACTCGCAAAAACCTCAAAGACAAGATATATAAACCTTTTAGTCTCAGAATTTGGCCATGCCTGATTGTTATTTATGATGGTTTTATACATTTGAGCAAAACTGCAACTAAGTATGGACAATTACACTTCACAACCATTGACTCTTCCGATAAACCACTGTATTCCCCATAGCACAATTGAATTAAGGACGCCCTTCAAAATTGATAAATAATTAACCATGATCAAATATACTCAGTCACGATTAAGAAAAATCAACGAATCAATTATTATAAAAACAAGCCAACATAGTTAACCATATTTAAACATAACACTATCAATATTTATATTTTAATACAACCACTCCTCTCATAATATTATAAGATAAGTAATATTAACAAATAGTTATAAAAGAAAATAATTATTTTAAAATATTTTTATAAAAATAATGTTAAATATTTTTTAATGATATAAAATTAAGTGTCTCTAACCCTATACGATAACATTAAATATTATTTAAATCACACACAAACGACTTATAAACATCGATAGGGCATGATATTTTATAAGGCGTCAATTTATTTTATATAATATTCTGGAAACATTTAGTGATTAATAAATAAAATTTATATTACAGTGTAAAAATTTGTAAGATATTATTTCTATTTATTTTATTAAATTCCTATTATAACAGTAGTATTCATTTATAATGTTTTATCATTGGTAATATTTATTATAACTCATGTTCTTAATAATAATTACATAAATAATTTACACATATATATAGATATTCGATCAATTATAATGCAGCATGATTATTAGGGAATTCAAAAATTTGACTTAAAGGCAATAAGATGAATATCACATGTCACATGCATTGTGACAATTTACTATAAATTTAAAAAAAAGTCAAAATGCAATATATTTTTTATCAATATTAGAATGTTCTATAACGTTTGATATGCATATCGAGTGAATATAAAATAATTAAGATGGAAATTTTAATAGATATACTTATATTATAAATTTTTTTTTTACGAATTTCATTATCATCAACTCTGTGTCACTATGATTGAGTAGGATTGAAGAAGGGTAATAATGGTTATATGGGTTATTATAATTAACTTTTTTTTTTTTAATTCTATATTATTTGTTGGCTAAAATGTATAATTGATTTAAGAATGATGTTTAATATGGTCATTGATAGTCAACCATGGTGAATTTTAAAGTAAGATATAGTCATAACCAAGTATCATAATCAACTATCATAAAACATAATAAACATTAATAAACTATTTTTAACCATATTGGTAATTTATTTTTAATCATATTACTTTTTTATAATAATATATGATAAGTGATATTAGTATAACATTGTAGAACAAATAATTGAATAAAAGCTATTGTTTTTTTTAAATTACCTTTCATCATAAGAACAATTTTAATAAAAACATAAATTCAATGTTATGTCTAAGCCATAAATGTAATTGGTGTATGAAAACCCCCTTTTTTATGGGACAAGGGACCCTCTACATCAATATCTGATTGCTAAGGAGGTATACATACTCTACCTAACTTTTAGCTTGAATTTTCGACCTTTAGATAGAAATACATGCTCTTAACCGTAAAACCCTGCTGAGAATATTACACAAGATATGATATATATTGATATACGATAACATTCTATAACAAAAATATAATATTAAATGAGATAAGAACCCCCATGTAGAGTGTCTTCCTTGGATTGCCTAAGTATCACAAAAATTTCCCAATAACCCATCGTCATTTACCTCCATGGTTTATCACCACATGGGAGAACATACACCTTGAATTAAGCGGTAATATGAAGGGAGTTGAGGCACATCACCTCACATAGTGGAGATATTCATTGAAGGTTGCTACAACACATTAATATAACTGAGGCTTAACTTAATATACTTGCCTTTTGATGATTGAGATGATTATTATTTGTTGAAAATACTCTACCAAAAATCAAGTTTATTTTGCTTTGTTCTAGGTTCTCTTATTATTCTAGGAATGTTTGAACCACTACATCACCTAGCATATTTTCTTGTGTGTTCATTTGTTTATGATTTTTTTCAATCATTAGTGCATTGGACATCCTTTTCCCCCTTTGTTGTCTTTAAACTGAGTCTCTATATTCTTTCTCATTCTATTTTGTCCTTTAAATTACTATTTTTAGATAGGGATAAACAATAGAAGGCCTACATTCTCTATCTCTTGGACTATAGTTTCTATCTAGTTGGATACTCCCATAGGATCTGTATCCCATGTATTAAATCACTTTTTCCTTGCCCTTTATTCCAATATATACTATGTCGTGACTTGGTTCTTCACATCACCATCACAAAAGTCGAGGCTAAGGAGTTTCATCAAAAGTAAAAAATAGGAATGAAAGAGGAATCTCCATCACACAATTTCTCCATAGATATTATAGGGTAGAAAGACATTGTAAAAAATGAAGAAGAGTGGAAAGAAGATCCCTGTGAGAGATAGAAACTGAAAAAATATTACACAATGGACTTTAGACTTAGGAAATACTCGCTCAAGAAAAACTTAGTACATGAAGATCATAAGCATCTATTTAAAAATTAAAATTATTATAAGAACTCTAGATTCCTCTACCCATATAGGCTCTATAGTTGCAGGTGACTACTCTAGATCACGAGGTGACGATTGTTGACAAGAAAGTAGAAAAAAAAAAAGAATTTTTTAGACAACCAAGAGGAGGAGGTTGAACCTTAAACGCAATGAGAACATTTCCCCCCTGAATAATTGGCATGGATATATATTTTATCTTTTGAAAACCGGTTACACATCCTTCTCATTATCACTAGTACTTGACCTTTTTAGAATATTTTGTAACAATCTTATAATATATGACTAGTATATTTCTATAACTACAATTAAATTAATAGTTTTGTAAAAGATATTATATATGTCCTACTAGTTTTGTTTCCCCAACATAAAATTACTAACTTTAGGAATATGGTTTCTTGATTAAAGTAATACAAAGGTGTGAGTATCATACTAATGATAATAAATAAAAGAGAAGATGTGATGCTAACTAGTGAAGACATATAAATTATATGACTCGTAAAATTAGATAGACATTAAAATAGTTACCTCATTATATATCTTATATTGCTAAAATTTAAAAAATCATAAATATTCACTAAATTATAACTTTATCTTAAATTATTATTATGCCCATGTTGTGTCTATTTTGGGATAAGGATTTCAAAATTTACATCTAATCATGAATATTTGTTAGGTGGTTGGTAGGGATTTAACATTCATGAAATATTAAAAGAAAACATTATTGGTACTCACAAATAGGTTGAAATTCATTTCCAAAGTAGTTATAACATTTATCCCCTTTAATCAAATTGATTAATTTAAAAAATGACTTATAAATAAGCATCATTTTAAAAGGCTTATGATTTTTTTGCGATACAATATATATAAGCCGTGGTATTAGCCCATGATATTGTAACAAAGCCTATTTATTTATTAAAAATTTCCATGATAAAGTGGATCTAATATCCATGGTTAGAAATGCTATCAAATGTTTTTTAAATTGGTATATATTTATCTTATATTTGACCTATTTTTATGTTTAATAATAATCATAGAATAATAATTTGATTTTTTCTTTTCTTTTCCTTTTTGTTAAATTTTAGCAACATGGGATGTATCATAAAGTAAGTGTTTTTATGTTCGTTATGGATTGATTTTTATTAATATTTGTCAACCATTTAATTTATATGAATGTGCTAATTATTATTAATTATAAATGAATTAATATATGAGATAAAAATATATACATGAAATAAAGAAGGTAGCAAGGCACTTTGTCATGAATTCACGCACACTTTATCATGGTGAATTTAGTCTCTGAATATGATTTGTTACAATACCATGAGGCAACTCCATGGCATACTAATACCACATCCCAAAAAAATATAAATATTGTTCATAATACATTTTCTTAATTAATCAGTTTAATTAAAATAGAGCATAGCTAAAACTAATTATGTCAACTTTTAATAAAAACATAACAAAAAAATATGAAATTTATTTAATTAATCAACTTACTTAAAATGAGGCATACTTAAAAGTAGTTATGTCAAGTTTTAATTAAATTGATTGTGTGGGAAACAAAAACGTATAGAGAAGTGTTATATAAAATGAATTATTCCTTTTTAAAAATATGACATTAATAAACCATATAATTGACCTATAATATTGTAATACTTTGTTAGTAAAAATCTTGATATTAAAATAGAAATAAATCTTTATAGTTAAAATATTATTATATAAACTCATACATTAAATTTTTTAAATAATAATAATATATAATTATAATTAAAATAATTTTTATAATTTAACTAGAATATTTTGACTTATCCATTATTATATCCAATTTCTATTATTACACTTGTATTAATTATCGTTTCCTTATATGTTAGTTTACATTTTCTTTAGTTATATATCAATTAGCATTTTCTATAGACAAATCACGATAATTAGATAAACTCGATTCTGTAACCCTAATATTGTGAAAAGAAATCTACAATGCGAACGGACTTTGAAATAAAGAATCTTAAATTAATGGTTTTGCTCATTTTTTGTAAGGGTAATGGTCATTGACATCAAAAGTGGATTTCAAAATAAAATAAATATATTAAAACAATTTATTTTGAAATAATTAAAATGATGGGTAAATATTTTAACAGAAGAAAATTATTTTTTAATTGTATTTGTTTCGAAATAAAAAATATATTTTAAAACACAAAAATTCGTTAATAAAATTTATTTTAAAAGAATTAATATGATGGTAAATATTTTAGCAAATATTTAAAAGGGAAAAAAACAAAACTATTTTTTTAATTGTATTTTTTATTTATTTTTCTAACAAATTTTAAGAGTTGACACCTGTTGAATATGGAATTAAATTACACATCCTAGGGGTACCTACTATGCATATTTCTCTAGAGATTTATGTATTTTCAATTATTTTTTATGTGGCTATTTTGACAATTATGCAGAGTGGATACTCTTCAAATTTCAAGAGTAGGCACTCTATGAATATAGACTTAAATTCCACATCCTAAGAGTACCCACTTAATATTTCTCTAGAAATTTTTGTATTTTTAATTATTTTTTATGTTTCTCTTTTCAACATTATGCATAATAGATATTCATTGGACATGGAATTTAAATCTATATCCAATAAATATCTACACATAAATAAGTAGAAAATAGAATTAAAAAAAATCTTTCATTTCTAAAAAATATTATTATTTTTAATTATTATGGTGTTATTTTCTTTAAAAACATCTATTTTAAACCTCACAATTCTCTTAATATAATATCTATCTTCTATTCCATTAAAATAAATATAAATCTGTTAATTGTGATTAATGGCGGATTCTAAATTCCGCACATGGCCAGAAGAAATTAAAATAAATCTGTTAACTGTGATTAATCGCCGGAGTATCGTGATTGATTTTGAATTTCAATGGCTCATATCTAATATGCCCATTCGTCTCACTTTTTATGACATAAACGACATTTTTAGCGAAAATATAAAAGACAAATACATAAAAAACAAATATTAGGTATATCAGCTCGCATAGAATAACTTTTACTAAAACTATTAATAATAACAGATGGCATGTCAATAATGATAACGGAGTAACTATGCCAGGCTCCGGTCGAGGAGTGGATAGGTGCCCTGTCAACCCAACTTCTCTTTTATAACATGTACAGATCCCAAGGGTAAGCTTCTCAAAATGTCATATTCAGTTGAAGTTGAAGAATATTGGAACATGCATTTATGCAACAGGAGTTGGACAGTAACAACTGAACGGGGGATCTTCTCAAAATGTCATATTCAGTTAAAGTTGAATAATTTTGGAACATCCATTTATGTAGCAGGTGTTGGACGGTAACAACTGAACCGAAATATCATTCCACAGGAGTTGATTTGATATAAATATAAAGTGGGAGTCCCGTGTAAATATTCTTACAGGTGCGATTGTCTATCAAATGACCTAATTAAAAAGAGATCCCTCGTGGAATCCTCAATAGTTCAGAGACAGCTCAAATTAAATCTTGAAAGTACATTAAAGCGTGCAACTGCAACATTCCATCATTCTTAAAATTCTTGTAGAATAGACCATTTAAAAAGAGATCCCACCTTGACTCATTCTTGTATAATAAACCGTTTATAAGGAGATCCCACCTTGACTCTCCAATGGTTCAGAAATTAAAATGAATTCCTGAAAGTACATTACACTGCCGATCTAGTATGGCCGGTTGATACTTTCTTGTTAAGAAAATAAAGGTTCACAACTTGGCAGGGAAGTTACGTATTGTGTCGGTGACACTTTCTGAGATCGTCCGGTGGGTGGAACATTTTGGAATAGAATGTGCGTTCGCTCACAATTAAAAATGTTAATTATATGAGTTCGGCATATCAGCAGTGGCGTGAACAGAAAGGAAGAAATTAATTTAAATTTTTATAGTTACATAGAGTAATATTAATTTCAAATTATCTAAATATCTTAAAAAAAATTACTGAATGAAATATCAGATCTCTAAAATGAAAGCATCTTTCAAACCACTGAAAACTTTCAACAAAATATTAGCTTCTATTTGTTGGTGTACATGCACTTAGACTAGCTGTGTTGGTGTACATGCACCTAGATTAGCTCCAGTTAACTTATTGTTTGCATGTGGCACATGTACATATTAACATAAGATAAAGCACACTTAGCTTTAGTTAGCTTTAGTTATTGCATGTACAACTAAGCTTAACTTAGTTGCTTTTATATATTTATTCTAAAATTAATATTGTAGAATCAATTTTTCATTCTTTTCTCAATTCTTGCTCGCTTCCTTTCTTCTCTTGCAAACTTGTTTATTGTTTTGCAAATCTAGATCTGTGTATCTCAAAAATCTTAGATGGTATCAGAGCCATTGGGATTTGTAATCAGTGCACAAGCAATTTTATTTGCAGGTTCAGAAGATTGAAGCAACAACAAAGAATGGAGTCTAAATTGGAGTTTCCACAATCAGCAATTCTCACTCCATATAATTATTTCGAATTGAAGCCAAAGATTCAACTTCATCTCAGAAGTAGAGGCTTATTTCGAATAACAATGGAAACGAAAGTTGAACCAACATCGGCAATGGAGAAAACAAGATATTTCAATCGCATGGACGAGGCCTTCGGCATCCTATGTTTATCTATTTCTCCGGAACTGCTATTTCATGTTGAATCATGTTCAACTCCAAATGAAGTATGGAAAATTTTGGAAAGATTGTTTGGAAAACAAGATGAAATATGGCAATCTTTTCTCTTTTCTCTTGGTCACACCAATGAAGAAAATGAAGAAAGGAGTGTAAAGTTTGACGAAGATATTTCGCATGCATCAGTAGATGAAGCTGATTCAGCAAGTGCAGACACTGAAGAAACAAGGAGCTTGACCGACGACCGAGACTCGAACTTGTCACCTGCAACTGGTGGTAAGTCAGTTTCTTCTTATGCTTCTTCTTTGTTAGCCGATCAGGCAGAGCTGGAACGGAAGGGGAGCGGAATCAGCGTCATCTCCTCCGAGAACATTAGTAGTACTTCTTGCAATGAGGAGAAATCGTACAAGAAGCCCTCTACTTACCGCCCGGTCGATTGCAGTACGCGGCTGTGCAAGTCGTATGAGTATTCGGCATGCTACATGTGCTCTGGCCCCCGCGCACCGAGCTGTAACAACCATAGCTGCTCCGTGCCTGAGCCAGGCTTCCAACTCGGGCAAGATGAGGCGGCGCTTTTCCGCAGCGACAGTTGGCATTACCCTGTCCTCCGCCTGCCCTCCGCTTGCGCCGAACAAGGAAATCCTTCCGATTTGCTTCCCGGAATGGATGGCGTGGCCGGGGTGACCTCGTCTACGCTGGCACTCCCAGCTCAGTTCTCTGTCGCCTGGCGTTTAAATTCCAAAAGTGTAGGAAATTCCAGCCGTGAAACCGTCCGTGCCGTGAAAGTGAAGATGACGGAAGTATTGGCCATGTCGGTTGAAAATTCACAGCAATTGACGGATAATTTGGGAGATCTGGCGCTTTTCGAACGCCAATGCGCAAAGCCAGTGCCATCTAATCGCGTGCGAGGGGTAATTCTGGGTGCCCTGTTCAACGGCACATCACCGTTCATGGAATTCCCGTCGGAGCATGCGCGGGCGCTGCTGAGGCAGCGGCGGATCAAGGGTTGGGGTTCCACCGCCACCGTCTTCGAGCACCTCGTCAAGGAAGTCCGCCCACGGACAATCGTAGAACTCGGTAATTTTCTGGGCGCCTCCACCCTCCACATGGCGGCGCTCACATGCAACCTTGGCCTCCACACCCAGATTCTGTGCGTCGATGATTTCCGGGGATGGCCCGGCTTTCGGCAAAATTTCCGCAACATCCAAATCCTCAACGACGACGTCATGCTGTTCTACCAGTTCATGCAGAACGTGGCATCCATGAATTCGAAGGACACTATTGTCTCGGTGCCGTACTCGACGGCGGGGGCGCTGAGGGCGTTGTGCGAGTGGGGAATCTATGCGGATCTCATCGAGGTGGACGCTGCCCACGATTTTCATTCAGCGTGGGCGGATATCAATGCCGCCTACTCAATTCTGAGACCCGGTGGCGTCATGTTCGGCCGCGATTATTATACAATGATGGACAATAGGGCGTCAGGAGAGCCGTCAATTTGTTCGCCAAGTTAAGGAATTTGAGGGTGGAGCCCTTCTTTACAGGTCACCTGGAGCTTCGTGAGGAGCTCAAACTAACACTCGAGGAAGTGTTCGTCCAGAAGTATTTCAAGAGTAGAAGTTTTGATTCCTGCGAGATCGGGTGAAGGACACGATTGCCTAGCAGTTGTCTTTTCTACTTTTGCATTATATTTTTGAGGGGGGTTTTCTTCCCACTGGGTTTTCCCTCTTTCCTCTTTTTCTTTTGCACTGTATATGGGTACCTAAAATGGCCGTGTTGCTGGGACTCATTCATTTTGCATCACACTCACCTAAGTTATGCTTAAGGGGGGTGTTGGTGTACATGCACTTAGACTAACTGTGTTAAGTGTACATGCATCTAGATTAGCTCAGTTAACTTATTGCTTGCATGTACAAGCTTTAGTTAGCTTTAGTTATTGCATGCACAACTAAGCTTAACTTAGTTGCTTTTATGTATATATTCTAAACCAATATGGTAGAATCAATGGATTTCATTCTTTTCTCAATTCTTGCTTGCTTCCTTCCTTCTCTTGCAACCTTGTTTATTGTTTTGCAAATCTAGATCATTGTTTCTCAAAATCCTACAGAAAAAACAAGTTCGTAGCAAAAGAATAGATAATTTTTTCTTTCCCCGTAATACAGCGGCGAACTCAATTCACCATGAGTTGTCTAGTGGAGAGTAAACCAGTGAAGTTCATGTCAATGGCCCTCGGCGTGAGTGGCAACGTTGCCATTTTCCCACTTATAATCTCTTCAACTATTCCGCTACCCATCTTCTTTCTATCTTCGAATCTCATTCAAAATTGTTTATGGTTCTCGTTTCTTGACCGATATCCGGCTCTAGTTTGACGGAAAAAGCGACTTCTTTCTTGATCTTCCTTGGTGTAGAATCAGAAGCAAAGCGATCTGTGGCCTCTTCCATGACTTTGATACCAAACTGGTACAAAGGGCGGGACTGGCGGCCTTTTGCTGCACCCTCCCGGCATCGGCATCACCATAGCAATTGAAGAGAGAACATCGGCTGACCGGTTGTCGTTATAGAAATTAGAATTTTGTTTGGGCAGGATTTTCACCATAGCGATTTAGGAAAGAATATCGGCTAAACGGTTATAGTTATAGAACTTAGAATTTTGTTTGGGCGGGATTTTAAATTCAAATTCATGCGTACGTAGGAGTCCAAATCTCTGGTGGTGGTGGCGGCGATCAAGGCCGAGACGGAGGCGGCAGAAAATTCCTGGATGTCCATCAATAGTTAGTGCCTCATCTGAGTCAGAGGTAAGCTCTTCCTTTTGCGTGACACATTGGTTGGCTCTGATGTTGGGTTGGGTTACAAGTCGGCATGGCTCCCGGATTCTATGCCCATTTCTCGGCTTTTTCATAAGGTTCCTCCAACAAACTTTTGCCTCAGCACCGTAAGCTTCGCGTGTCTCTTCACTGTAATATCATTTGCCCGGTAGTCGGTCCCCACAACGACTTTCCAGGACAGCACTGGATACGTGGCCGCTCAAACGTCATGATTTTTACACAACTTTGACCATTCGCTGCAGTCTCGAAGCCTACCTAATGATAAACAATGCTACAAGCCTCTGGTCCCATCAACTAGATGCATAGATGTGTATACCGCATCAATCATCTAAAGAATCGATCAGTGTTGAATAAGTAAAAATGAGCAACATTGATTCAAACAATTTTCGCATATAATTGAAACACTTTAATCCAATATGGTGTCGCTATGCTGCTCCAGTACAAAATGAATTTAAGGTCGGTTTTTCAAATAATTGCTAACTAGAAGCAAGAGGGCATTGGCGGCCATTCAAGTTGGTCATGACAATATTTATTTCTAAGGTTTGTTATTAGGCTAAAACTTATAATCATTAGCGAATTTCTAAACCCATAAGGTTTTAATCAATTTGCAGAGCTGCAGCCATTAGCCTAACTCGCTCAGTGCAACACCCCTCACAAATGTGTAGTTTATGGTTATACCAAAACTTCACACATCAGTAAATTTTCAAATAGTGGATATTATTTTGATGAATTCCGAATTTAAAATGTTATTTTGAGTGAGTAGTTAGTTTCATGTTCAAGTAGTTGTTAATTTACTATTCAGAAAAGTATGGCAGTTAGTCTATTCAGAAAAGTATGGCAGTTAGTCTAATACTTGTGAAAATGTTTACTATGAACAAACAATCAATTGGATAGAATTTTTAATGGATTATATCTGGATCAATTAACTTGATCCGTTACTTGTGTTGTTAGGGAAATTGGATCATTGGCAACTACCGTTACTTGTGTTGTTAGGGAAATTTGATCATTGGCAACTACTTTTAATAGGGAGCAGTAGCTTTGTTGGGCTTGTAAGAGCCTAGCTTTAATTACTACTTTTTGCATAGTTACCAAGCTCAAATTCTAATTTGGATGGAGTATGATATGATAGGGAAATAATTAGATTTACAAAATTTCAATTTGTAAAAAAATAATTAACTTACTTTAAAAATCTATATTAAAATTTACCAAATTTACTTGTAATTTGAATAAATTTTTTTGGGTTACTTTGGCTTTCCCTGCTCACTGCTCCCTCTCTGTGCGCTTTGAAAAATATAAGTGATGATCTATTAATGAGTTTTTAGAGTCTGGCCGGGAAAATCCCTAATCAGTTTTGATGGAATATTCAATTTTTTTTAACCAATTTGGCTGAATTTGGTACTGATAACTATGTTTTGCTGGCAACTTTTTATCCTGGCTGTCAGAACTTCGGAGGGTTCGGAGGATATTTTACCGTTCCTCTTTGCTCTTATTCTATGCTTCTGACAACCGATATTGGAAGAACCCTTCTAGAAACATACCATAATGAAAGAACATGGAAGGTTATTTCATCAAGGATGTTCTATACAATAAGGGGGCTTAGGTGCAAAACCCGGTGAAAAGAGGGGATCTACGATAGCCAAAAATGTAGAAATCGTCTCATGCATACCCCACCTTTTTATGCATGTTACTACTTTTGCTCTTCATCTGGTCATGATTTGCTGGTCGCTTACATAAATTCAATTTAATTTTTGCAATAAAAGCTACACGTATTTTCTGAACTAGTTGAACATGTTTCGAACCTTCACGCTTCAACTAGTGCAGAGGTGCTGCAAGACGATAGGTTGCACCAGTCTCAGAAAGCTGGTCGAGCAGCCATAAAAAAGCAACGACCAATGACACTTCTCGGATGAAGGTAAAAAGATGAATGGAAATAATGATCCGGCCGGGAATGTGGAAATTAATATCCAAGCGAACAGCGTGACTACATTATTAACTATATGTCAGGCCACTGGAAAACTCTATGATATGCGTAGTTTATCTGGTGAACTGTTCGGATGATTTTCTGGACTCATTTGCTAAATTCCATTTGCTTAGAATTTGGCAAGAATAATATGAAATCATAAATTTGAAATATGAACTTTTTAAGATTTAAGTTTTTTAATATTTTTTTTTTTACGAGAATGAATTTATATATACAAACGAATAATAATTTAAACGAAATAAGATTTTACGAAAAAATAAATTAAATTAATTTAAACCAAAAAAACCAAATATCTAATAAATAAATAATGCCTTCATATATATATGTGAGTACTGAAATTAACATTGACAGAACGCATGGCTGTTTCTGTGGGCAGGGGGTCATAGAGGTGGAAAGTAGGTTGTGCCATTACCCATTTAAATTCGAACTACCATCATGGTTTGATGAAGGACAGGCTGAACTTTATAAATTTGTCATCGTAACGTTCACTTGAAGTTGAATGAAACGTATGATGCATAAATTTGAAAAAGAGAAAGAAAGAGACCTCTGTAATTAAATTAGGATGAAGACTTTAAAGCAGGCTTTTGTATGTCTGACGTACTCAATATTAATAAGATAGGTTAGTGCTTCTTTTCAGCGAATTATTTTAAATCAGAAAAAGTCATGCCATCAAAATACTCACCAGCGTTATGCTACAGAATCCTTGTTGTAAAATATTTAACGAAATAGCTAGTCGTGTGTCTATATATATATAGAGATAGTCGTGGATATATATGAGAAATATTATTCTATTGGTTTTTAAGTTAAAAGAGAAAACAATTTCTTTTTAATATAAATGTGTATTCAATCAATTTACAAAATAAGTATAAATAAATTATAAAATTTATTTAAAATAAGTATAACAAATAAATATTTAAATATAAATGAATTGTAATCTAAATTTTAAATAAATTAGAACTGAATAATACAGACAAGTTAGAATGATATGTTCTTTTTAAAAACAACAATTTTTTATGTTTAAACTCAATCAAAATAAACACATATTAGTTAGTTTTAATTAGAAAATTATTAGTAGTTTTTTAATTACATTATATTGTTTATATGAAAACATTATTTAATATTATAGCCAACATACTTATATACTCTCATTATAAATCAAATATTTCAATATTGTTTGAGCAACCAAGTTTAATTAAATTTTTTTTAAAAATAAAATACTAAAATTAAAAGAAAATATTTTTTTTCAATTTTTTTTTTTATATTTTTAATTTAACAAATTTATACTCTCTATATAATGATGTAATGATGGTTTAACGGTCCACCGAGATCCAAACATTGATCTATGACCTAAGAAACAAATTATTTATTTTGATTTAAGATTTTATTCCTATGCTCAAAAAGCTTGGAGAGAAGCCTCCCAAGCTCACTATAATTTTGACATTGTAAAAGGCTAGGAAGGTCAGTATTGTAACAAACATTGTGAAACTGAGATCTAATGTGGTTGTATGCGGGGCACTCTAAGAGGAAGTAGTTTTCATCCTCGATGTTCCTATTCTCACATATATGGCAGATCCTTTCCATCCATGGTGTCTTAGGAACTGCCCAACGACTTGTTTCACTATGGATATCATGAGAATTCGTTTTAATCTTTGCTATATTAATTTTCTTCTTTGAGCTAGTTAAAATAGAGAGATGATTTTGATCTTCTAGGGTGGGGTTGATGACCTTCTTATAATAACTTAATTTTCTTTTAGCCACTAAATCTTTCTCACACCACATTTTTTCTTTGAACTTAGAAGTAACAATATCTTTAATGTTATTTATGTTTTTGCAATGCATATTCTCATTGATTCCATAGTTTAACCAGGTCTGTGTTTTCATGCCACCCCGGTTGAGCTTAGTTGGTTTTGGCTGGAATTTAAAGCTAGCTTAGAAGTCTGATTGTCTATGTTATTGAGTTTGTGCTTGTACAACAAAAACCTAATCATAGCTAGGCTCTCAATAGCGGAAATACCTGCTTCTATAAGGAGAATAGGATAGGGTGTATTACTTTTAATTTTTAGGTTGTAAGTTATAAAACGATTCTAGATTTGCTCAATCTTTCTCCATGATTCTCTGGAGATGCTGCAACCCCAAACCTCACAGCCATATAAGATAACACGAGTGACTAAAGTTTCAAAGAGAAACTTCTTTTTATCCCACATTACGAGGTTTGCTATTTTACAATTATTTTCAAGACCAAAATAAGCTCTCCACCCCCCATTAATCCTTTTCTCAATGCTATGGTTCCAGTTGAGCTTGTGATGAATATAAATTCCTAGGTACTTGTAAGAATACACTTCCTCCAAGTCATTATTGTCATACATAAAATTAGTGTAAGTGTCCTTAGATTTGATAATCATAACTTTTGTTTTGTCAGTGTTAACTGTCATACCCATGGTAGAGCAGAAATCCTTAAGATGCCTGAGTTGCTTATCAAGATCAAACGGGCACCTCGCCAAAAGAACAATATCATCAGCATAGAGAAGAAGGATGATGACTATTCCAGCTAAGATCGTGCCACCACATCCTTCTTCCTCTAAATAGCCTTCGAGCTTATCAATGTAAATGCCAAATAGGGTAGGGGAGAGGGGGCAACCTTGTTTAACTCCGATGTTACACTTAATATCGTTCGACCACCCCTCATTGCTCTTTAACTTGGTAATTACATTCTCGTATAACCTTATAGCAGCAGCTCTCAACTCGAGAGGAACCTTTAGCTCTTCTAATCTATTCCAAAGGTTGTATCTAGGAACCGTATCGAAAGCCTTTCTAAAGTCCCCAAAGCAGCAAAATAAATTAGATTTATCATTCTGACATTCCTCGGCAATGATCCTAAGCGTAATGAGGTGGTCTATGTTGAGTGATGCCTTCTGAAACCTGCTTCGTCTTTAGCCCTCTTACCTTCACCTTCAAGCCATATGCTTAACTTCTTTTCCAAAATACTACCATATAACTGGGCTAAGAGAGGGCTAATCATAATTGTTCGATAATTAGAGGGGTTATTTGTATCCCCACTTTTACAAATAGCGATAATGAGGCTCTCAGTCGAAGGTTTAGGGAACCCTTGCTTGACTGCTTGATTGAAAATCTTGTGGATGTGGGGGATGAGGACAAGACCTTCAATTTTTAAGATTTCTGCCTAGTAACCTTCAATGTCCTTAGCTTTCCCATTAGCGAGGTGATTAACCCAAAACTTAAGGTCTTCTAAAGAGAAAACTTCTTTCGTTATGAGAAGGGTTTCCAAATTATCCATGACATTTGGAGATTCATAAAGCTTTTTAAGATAGGAATTCGAATTGTGAAGAGCAATTTTATTATTATCTTTAGTCTTCCTAGTCAAAATCTGCCTCCAAAATTTCTTAGGAGCTACCTTAGAGAGGTATAAGAGATTCTCTTGTCTTTGATGAATGTACTGCCTCTTTTTCCTTTTAGTGAGGGCTTTGTATATTTTTATGTTGTCCATTTTAAGAGATTCATCAACAACTTCTTTAATTGCTCTCCTCGCACTTTTACAATCTTTGTCATACCATGGATTGGTTTTGCTATTTCCTTTATTATTTGAAACTTCAATTGAGAACATGTTAAGAGAATATGAGAGGGTTGTAGTAAAATTATGATAGAGGTCTTCTATGTTGTCTATACTAGATAAAGGAAGCAAATTAGTTTCTAATTCATTTAGAAAGAGATCATTTTTATTTCTATCAAATATTAAGTTCTTTTGGCTGTAAGTATTATTTTCTATGGGAACTCTATGCATGACAAAATTGAGAGTTATAAGTAAAGGCCTATGATCAGAATCAGGTTTGTGGTCGTTTAAGATGTCAAAATTTATTATTTCGTTGTATAATGGGAGATCGGAAATAACGTAGTCTACCACGCTGCTACCAAGTCCATGGATGTAAGTCATCTTGCTGGAATTAAGCCACTTCTTTAGACCATTGCAAATTATGAGATCATGAGCACTACAAAGCTTAACTAGCTCTGACCCAAACAAATTTTCCCCGAGGTCTTCAGAGCTCCTTTTATACCTACTAGCTAGAGTAGGGTCTTTGTCTAACCAAAGAGGATTAGGGTTGGAATGATTGCTTAGAATAGTAGCTTGGTTGTTTGAAGTTTGAGCATTAACGTCACCTATTAAAAGGATATTACGATCATTCCTTAGGCTAGAAATATCATTCTCTAAACCATTGTAAGGGTTAGTTTTATCTAGATTCTTCTTCTTATAGAAGTTAGAATTGATGGGCGGAATAACATATTGCTATGTAGGACTTTTTATTATTAATGCCTCTGATCTATATCCAACTATATTGGTTGTGAGGGTCGTTTTTATAAATCCTAGCATGGGGGAGATGTTCTGCTTAATGTAACAAGCTATTCCCCCAATGCCTCTACGGGAGGATCACTTGTTCCAGGTAGACCACAACGTAAAGCCATCTATGTTAGGGACCTTAGATTCTTCGTGCTCCCAAGTTTCAACAAGAAAAATAATATCAACATCATTTGAAATCCAACTTAGCTTAGGGCCTTTGTTCTATGGGAAGCCCCGACAGTTCCAAGAAAGGATCCGGAGCATGTTTAATTGTTATTGATTACTATCTTTTTGGCTTCTATCTCCAATAAAGTCTTTTCTATTTCTGATTATTGTCCATTTTCCTTCCTTTCTAGCTTCTTTTACCTTTTGAACCTCCTTTCTTAATTCTGCTTGATCTTCTGGAATGAGATCTTTATTTATGAATATTCCCGTTCCTTTTAGACTTGAGGTTTTACTAAGTATGTCGTACTTATGATCAGTGGAGCTCACCTTTATGCAGATTAGTCTTCCTTTATTCTCGGTTAATTTCCCCAACCTTGTTGCTTTTGTGAGACACACTGTTTCAATTTGTAATCTATTATGTAATTCTGTCTGGGCTAAGGCTAAATTATCCTCATCTACTTCCTCTTTTAAACCAAATATTATAAGGTTCAAGGCCCTTTTGTTACGTTCGTGGTCTGATTCTATTAATTTTTTCATTTCATCTTTAATCGGTCTGATATCTAACTTATCTACCACATTATTTAGGGTGAGGCGGCTATTAACTTTTTCTTCTAGTTCTTTAATCATGTCTTTCATTTTAAGACTCTCTAAAGTATCAACATCTCTTTCCTGTGATGGTTGGTTAGTATCTTGGTTTTGTTTTTCTATAACCTGCAATCTAGTCTCCATTGCCTCCATTTTATTCTTCAGAAGTTCTATTTTATTTTCTATTTGTTTTTGGATCGTGTCTACAAGAGATGCAAATTTACTTTCCAGCATGGCTTCTAACTCTTTTTGTAGCTTGGCTTCTCTTTCTTCTCTACGTTTCTCTAAAGACTCTATATACTCATAAAGGCCTTGTAGAGTAACTGCGCTAGGTCTGCCCTTGGTAATCTTTGGTAACTGTGGTGAAATATTCATACCTGAAATTATATAAATAAATATGTATTAGAAAAGTAAAAAGATAAGGAATGTGTGCACCTGATATCAACAAATCTGATTGCAGATTGCCCGTGCCCACTCCAGCCCATAGACCAAAGAATATATGCGAAGAATATATAGAGTACGTGTTTAACTCTTTCACCGAGCCTCAGAACTCTTTCACCAAAGAATATATGCGAAGAATATATAAAGTACGTGTTTAAATTTTTCACCGATCCTCAGAAATCTTTCACCGATGTATATATGGAGTATGTGTTTAACTATTTCACCGAGCCTCAAAACTCTTTCACTGAAGAATATATAGAGTATGTTTTTAACTCTTTCACCGAGCCTCAAAACTCTTTCGCCGAGGAATATATGCGAAGAATATATAGAACATGTTTTTAACTCTTTCACTGAGCCTCAGAACTCTTTCACCGAAGAATATATGCGAAGAATATATAGAGCATGTTTTTAACTTTTTCACCGAGCCTCAGAACTCTTTCACCGAAGAATATATGCGAAGAATATATAGAGTATTTTTTTAACTTTTTCACCGAGCCTCAGAACTCTTTCACCGAGGTATATATAGGGTATGTGCTTAACTCTTTCACCGAGCCTCACAACTCTTTCACCAAAGAATATATGCGAAGAATATATAGAGTATGTTTTTAACTCTTTCACCGAGCCTCACAACTCTTTCACCGAAGAATATATGTGAAGAATATATAGAGTATGTTTTTAACTCTTTCACCGAGCCTCAAAACACTTTCACCGAAGAATATATGCGAAGAATATATAGAGTATGTTTTCATCCTCGATGTTCCTATTCTCACATATATGGCAGATCCTTTCCATATAGGAATATATATGTGTGTGTGTGTTTTTGTTTAATGATTTATTTTAACTAGGATTTCTCAAATACAAAATGAATCAAATTTTTCTAATGTTTAATTAATCCAAACTTTAAATACATATACATTATTATTTTCTAAATGCAAAAAATATTTTGATTAGATGCATTATTAACTGAGCTTAATATTTACATTTAAGATGTAAATACAAAACTTTATTAATGTTTAATTAATCCAAACTTAAAATAAATATACACTATTATTTTCTAAATACAAAAATACCAATTACAAAAAATAATTTGATTAGATACATTATCAGTTGAGCTTAACATTTACATGTAAGAAGAGGTTAATATTTACATGTATGTTGAGAATGATCAAGTGAAATCCATGAGTTTTCGGGAAAATCCATGTCAATTTTTTTCTTGTTTTACAACTTTAAGAATTTTCACTTTTGATTTTCATTTCACATTTTTTCCCAAATTCTAAGGGAGTAGTGATTAAATATCGTTTTTAGCTAGATACAACTTATAATTGATATATATATATATATTTATATATATAATATAATAATTATATATATATATATATATTTATATATATTATATATATATATTATATATATTTGTTAAATATTGAAAAGAGACTGCAGGCTAGATTTACTAAAAACTTGATACAACACATACTATAATCCAACGAGGAAATTTGTAGCACTACTAAGCATTCAATACCAGAAGCTTGTTATGCTAGTCAATTAAAAAAAATCACATATAGATAAACAGAACTAGCAAACTAGACAAAGACATCATTGGGAGTTACATGAACAGATGGGAGCAAGATCCCTGGCACTTGGTCTAGGAGGAGCAACACTGTCTGACTCACAGAGGAGTGAACCTCAACATTAACTGGTCTTGAATCTTGTCTGTCCTGAGTGAGATGTTGATTCCTTGACATCCTCTTGATGTCCTTCAATAATGAACATACATTGTAATGTTTGACCCCTTATCCTTCAACACTAGACATAATAGTGTCTTACTCTGCCAATGAAGAGAAATTGAATTGAGATATTGTTTTTTTGTCCCTTGGTATGTCCAGGGTCCAGAGCCTAGCAAGACAAATCTTCCATAATTTCAAATTTGAAGAAGGATTTTCTCTCTAGTTGAGCCTGAGTTTCCAACTTCCTAATTTCTCTTCTGATTTCTAGAGGCACATAATTAAAATATGAAGTGGTTAAATATTGAGTGAAGAGATGAACACTTTGATGACTAGGTTGGTCATTGCCACCTCCGCCTCATTTTCACCTCAGATGTTTTCTAGGTGGCATGGTGGTCCAGAGAAGGTAACACTTGAAACAAAATTTGAATCACCCATGACTAGAGACCAAAGAAAAATTCACACCTTCATCACACATAAAATAAATTGAACTAGAAGAAGCAATCCTTTGTGTAGACCCAGCAGGGTGGATTTTTCATGCATAGGGAGTAGAAATTTCCAAGATTATGATACTAACAATAACAACTAACCCACAAATTTCCCGCAGTTTTGATATTGCACCAATTTACACAAATGTTTAAGGGTTTTTGAGGGCCAAACCCTTCCCTCATACTTGACATCAAATAACTCTTTCCCATAATAATTCTAAACTCAAAATCCCTTCTCCAACCTAAACTAGACCCATGATCCCATGATAATATACAGCCCATATGAACAAGTTTAACATAGATGCAACCAACACAACTAGATAGATATTAGACAATAACAAAGTAGATAGAAGAGGGTGATACCAATTTGTCATTGCCCCAAAGCACAATTTTTGTCTAACCCCAACCACTGTAGCTGGAATCTAAAGCCACCAACTAGTTAGCCATTCTTCATCTAGAACCCATCACCCTCCTCCAAAATCCCAATGTGGTCTACAAAATATCATCCCTCTAATTATTAACATATATCCCAACTTGCAGTTACCTCTCCATGCCAAAGCATGAAAGGCTAGAACCCCACTTCCATAGTGAGACCCACATCTTAGAGAATAGTCTAATGGTGAATTGAACTCAATATTCCACCAAAATATAGACTAATGAAGTGGCTCATATCAGGGAGCTCGACACCTTGACTGCATGCCTAGAGAAACTCTTCATCTCCACCTCTCAACTACAAAACATGAGGCTAACTCCATTTATTACCATTAGGAGGTTGAATGTGAATGCATGACCCAAACATGTCTCTCACTTTTCATTTACTCCCATTGAGGTGGGCAGGCTAGTGGGCATGATCCCCAGAACCCAGCCTCCCCCCCCCCAAAAAAAAAAAAAAAGAAAAAAAATATTGTTCACACCACCATCAAGGATTCCCTTCCTTTCAGTAGGATGTCTTAGAGCTCATCTACCCATTAATCCTTCTTATCTAGAAGCCACCTAACATTAATACAAGGATTCCATTTCTTATAATTGAGGTTTGCTAGAAAATCCACTAGTTATTTCCTTGTTCTTACAGTGTGATGATTATTCACATAATGGAGATGAGAGATAAGATCTTTGATACGATTTATTATTAGTTCTAGTCACCATCTCTTTACCAATTTCTAGGAGGTCACCACATCAATAAATTTTTCAACTATCATGATCATGAACTTGGAGTCTGATGCAGGAGCATGAGGCTTAAAGACAAGGCTTCATTTTATTCCAAAAATCCAAAAAACGTTTACAAGAAAAGGAGTGGGATCTTTTAACTGTAAATTTACAAAGTTTCTAGATTGGAATTGAGATAGAATATAGGTATTTGAATGATTTTGTAATTAATCCAAGTTGTTTAGACTTAATTGAGATTCTCGAGGAGAATATCAAGCAGTTTAGGTATTTATCTAGGATTAGATAGATTTGATCCACTGATTGAGGATTAGATTGTTGGATGTAAAGTATTTATGTAGGTTTTGAACTATTGTAAGAGGATTTGGTTGGATTTGGTTATGGAGAATTAGACAGTAAAACAATTGAAATATCTCTATACCTCTGTGTATTTTATGCATGAAAGGTTAAATCTCTGAGGGTTGAATTCCCTCGAAATATCTTTGTGTATTGTTGAATTCCATTTTGGCCTATAAACTTAGAGTTCTATATGATGTGATGTTCTCGTGTTTAAATTCCTCATTCATTTTTTATTAAGTTTAGTGGAATTTGTTTTGACCTCTGGAACTTTAATTAGCTAAACTCTGAATTCATTAGTGAAGAGTTAAACTTGGCAGAAGCCATGATCAACGGTGATTGTGTGGTAGAAGTATATGTGGGTTAATCCAAATTTCGGACCCGAGAAGTTATAAGTTGGAGGTTTGTTTCCTTCTAGTTCCGTGAAAAAGGTAGAGGACTATCAAAAAGGTGGACCTGAGAAGTTTTCCAATGTGGTGTTCTCCTTTCAGTTCTGGGTAAGTTAAGTTCTTCTATTTTCTGAGCAAGTTTAACAACTAAATTGTTTTAGTGGAATATCTAAGTTTCGAGGAAGATGACTGAAACTCCAAGGGAAAGATAAAAAGAACTTCCACCTACACATGAGGAGAATGTTTCAGGATTTGAACGATTATCCCTTACACCTACAACTAGAAAACGATTTGTGGTATTATAGTAGCCTACTAACACTGAACAAGATCTCAAGGATCAAAAAATGAAATCCAACATGGCTTTCAAAGTTGGAGAAAGAGTTGGTGGTCGAAGAAGAGGAAAACCAGTTGTAAATGCTGAAGTGTTGGAAGCTATGCAATAGATGCAAGCTAGATTAGAAGCAATGGAAATGGGAAGAGGTGTAGATGCTGGAGATGTTAGTGAACCTGAATTTGGGGCGGCAAAAGATGAGGAACCTACAGATGTAACTCCTGAAATGAGAGTCTTTAATTCAGTATTTAGATCCACATCTAAGCATAGACTTGAAGTTTCAATCTGTATAGGAAGCTTAAGCTGTGAGGAATTGATAGACTGGATTAATGAAATGGAGAAATTCTTTCACTATGAAGAAAAAAGAAGGAAAGAAGGTGAATTTTGCTATCACAAAATTGAAATGACATGCAACGCTTTGGTAGGATGGAGTGCGGGCAGAAAGAAGAAGAATTTCTAAAAAACCAATTAAGAATTGAAAGAAAATGGTGGCAAAGTTGAAAAGTAAGTTTTTGCCAAGTGATTATCAACAAACATTATTTAGATAGATGCAAACTCTTAGACAGAGGTCTATGAAAGTAAAGGAATACACAGAGGAATTTTACAAATTGAGTATAAGAGCTGGACAAATCAAAGATACAGCTGAGAAGGTTGCAAGATATGTGAATGGTCTTAGAATCGACATCCAAGGTGAGATAAGTGTATTGTATCCTAAACGAGTAGAAGAGACTTATTACATGGTATTGAAGGTTGAATAAAAACTCACGAGGAAGAAGTCTACCATAAATAGAGGTACTTTCCAAGGAAGGGGAATCCAAGGTGGTAGAGGAAGTTCTACAAAAACTAGAGATGGAGCTAGTAGCATCTCAAGTTAGCATGCACCCATAGGAGGTGATGCAAGTGGAAGAGGAAATTTTTCCAGAGCAAGAGGAGGCATAGGCAGAGGAAGAGAAGTCAGATGTTATAGATGTAATAAGTTGGGACACAAAGCCTATGAGTCCCCAGAAAACATAGGAATGAGTCAAAGGAATGCATTTGTTACTAAGACTGAAGAGGAAGCAGCAAATGTAATAGAAGAATAAAATGTACTAGAGAAAGGAGAATTTTTATTAGTTGACAAATTTTTACTAAAGCCATCTAAGGAAATTGTTGAACCAACATAGATAAAAACCTTATTCAGGATTGTGTGCAAGGTTCACAAGAAGTGTTGTGAGATGATAATTGATGGTGGTGGTACGGATAATTTGGTCTCCATATAAGTGGTGGAGAAATTGAAATTAAAGAAAAAGAAACACCCAACACCTTACAAGGTGTCATGGCTTCAAAAGGTGTATCATTTGATAGTGAATGAGTAGTGTGAGGTGGAGTTCCAGTTGGGCAAATACAGAGACAAAATTTAGTGTGATGTGGTGGCTGTGGATGTGCGTCAAATATTGTTGGGAAGGCCTTGACAGTATGACAAAGGAGCTATGCATGATGGAGAGAACAACACATAAAAATTTAGCAAAGATGGTGTCAACCATACATTGCTCCCTATGGAATAAGAGGATGCATTGAAGAAACTTGATATAGAGACCCTTTTGCTGAGTGGAAAGGAGTACTTGCAGCAGATTGAGAAGATGAGGTAAGTTTTGATTTACCAATTGAAATTCAAGAGATGTTGGATTGTTATTGTGATATCATTGTAGATTATTTGCCTCATGAGTTACCACCCATTAGAAAAATAAGCTATCATATAGATTTGATTCCATGATCAAATCTTCCTAATAAAGCAACTTACCAGATGACTCCCACATAGAATGAAGAAATCAGGAAACATGTTCACAAACTGTTAGACAAGGGACTGATTAGATAGAGTTTGAGTCTTTGTGCAGTGCCAACAGTGTTGAACCGAAAGAAAGATGGAGGCTAGAGAATTTGCATTGATTCAATAGTAATCAATAAGATAGAAATCAGGTACGTATTTCCGTTACTTAGAATTGAAGATTTGATGGATTTTTTGAGTGGAGCAAGATATCTTACAAAGTTATATTTAAAATTTGGTTATCATTAAATCAGAATTAGAGAGGGAGGTGAGTGGAAAACTACTTTAAAAAAAAAATGAAGGATTGTATGAATGGATGGTAATGCCTTTTGGTTTGTCAAATGCTCCCAATACATTTATGAGACTCATGAATGAAGTTTTGAAAGAATTTATAGGTAAATTTGTAATTGTATATCTAGATGATATATTAGCTTACAGCAAATCAAAAGAGGAACATGTGAGACACCTGAATTATGTCTTACAGAGACTACAATGAGAGAAGTTACTGTTAAATTTAAAGAAATGTTCATTCATGAAGGAGGAGTTGGAGTATTTGGGTTTTGTTGTTTTTGATGATGGGATAAAAATGGATCCTGAGAAGATCAAGGAAATCATGGAGTGGATCTTGAGAAGTTTTCAGGATCTTGCTAGAATGTATAGAAAATTTATAAGGAATATAGTAAGATCAATGCTTCAATTATTGCCACAATAAACAAGGACAGACAACCATTTAAGTGGACTATTGAAAAAAAAAAGAACTTCTAGCTGTTGAAGAGAAAGATTACTGAGAAACCTAATTTGATTTTGCTTGATTTTAATAAAACTTTTCAAGTGAAGTGTGGTGCCAGTGGAGAAGCCATTGGAGCTATTTTAAGTTAGGAGGGCAGACCTATAGCCTATTTTAATGAAAAGCTAAATGAGACAAAGAAGAAATATTCTTCTTATGAAAAGGAGTTTTATGCAGTGGTGCAATCTTTGAGGAAGTGGAGACATTACTTGATGTCTAAAGAGTTTATACTGTATTCAGATAACCATGCATTATAGTACATTATGCAACAAGAAAAACTTAACCATAAGCATGAAAAATGGGTAGAATACCATCAAAGTCTTAATTTTTTGTTAAAACATATAACTAGCCAATCAAACAAAGTAGCAGATGTCTTAAGTGGAAAAAGAAGTTTGGTGCAAGAAAGCTAAATTCAAGTGTTTTGGTTTTATTAAATTAAGGAACTATATGAGAAAGATCTAGATTTTAAAGAGGCATTTGAAGCTTGTATAAATCCTATTTTGTTAGACAGAAGTAAGTGGCTGAATTATTTCTTGCAAGAAGGATTGTTATTTAAAATAAATCAGTTGTGCATGCCAAATTTTTCTATGAGAGAAAATTTGATCAAGGAGAAACATAGTGGTGGACTTGGAGGACATTTTGGTGCAAACAAGACTTATGAGCAATTGAATTGGTTTTATTTCTGGCCGAAGATAAGAGCTGAAGTAGAAAAGTATTTGAATAATTGTAAAGTTTGTCAGTATACAAAAGAAAGGAGCCAAACCACAGGTTTATATGTTCCATTACCTATTCCAGATAGCTCTTGGGATATGGTAGGTATGGACTTTGTTTTGGGTTTGCTAAACCTCAAAGGGGACATGATTTGATTTATGTAGTAATTGACAGATTGCATGAGCTGCCTAAGAGCATTTTTTAGATAGAGATACCAGATTTGTTAGTCATTTCTGGAGGACTTTGTGGAAGAAATGAGTTTCAGTTCTGCATATCATCCTCAAAATGATGGGCAAATTGAAGTTGTGAACAGAAGCTTGGGTAATCTTCTGAGAAGCCTTGTAGGTGAACATCTAAAATAGTGGGATCAAGTTTTGGCATAGCCTGAGTATGCTCATAATGATTTTCCTAACAGGAGTACATCAGAGAGTCCATTTCATATAGTTTATGGAATGCACCCAAGAGGAGTGTCTAAATTCAGAGATTTAGGTAAAGTTGAATGAGGAGTGCTCTAGGAGAAGATTTTGCTTCAAACATTCAAGCAACTCATGAACAGGTAAAATAGCAGTTACAAGACAACAACATAGAGTACAAGAACAAAGAAGATTTGAAGAAGAGAGGAGTAAATTTTGAGGTTGGAGATTTGGTTTTGGCACACCTAAGGAAGGAAATATTTCCAAAAAGGGAGTATAACAAATTAAAATTCAAGAAGATTGGAGCATGTAGACTTTTAAGGAAATTTTCTACAAATGAATATGAAATTGAGTTACCCCCCGGTATTGGAATATCTCTAGTTTTCGATGTTGCTGATTTGTACAAGTATGAAAAGGGATAGGGAAATGACACAACAGAAGACAAGGAAGAAAAAGAGGTGGATTGGGTAAAACAGTTACCTACAATGAAGGCATTGCAACCAGAGAAGATATTGGATAAAGGAGTGTTTAAGAAAACAAGGGGATAGGAGTATTTTCAGTACTTGGACAAGTAGAAAGATCAACCAATAGTTAATGCAACCTAGGTGACTGAAACCATGCTACAAAAGTTGGGCCATTATGCAGAAGAGATCATGGACAGGAGCCCACGAATAATTTTTTCCTAAGGAGTTTGGTGCAAGAGCATGAGGCTTAAAGGCAAGACACTTCATTTTATTCCAAAAATCCAAAAAAAGTTTACAAGCAAAGGAGTGGAATCCTTTACTTGTCAATTTACAAAGTTTTCTAGATAGGAATTGAGCTAGAATATAGGTATTTGAATGATTTTGTAATTAATCTAATTAGTTGATACTTAGTTGACATTCTCAAGGAGAATATCAAGCACTTTAGGTATTTATCTAGGATTAGATAGATTTGATCCATTGATTGAGGATCAGATTGTTAGATGTAAAGTATTTATGTAGGTTTTGAACTATTATAAGAGGATTTGGCTTGATTTGGTTATGGAGAATTAGACTATAAAAGAATTGAAATATTTACGTATCTTTATGCATTTTATGCATGAAAGGTTAAATCACATAGGGTTGAATTTCTTCGAAATATGTTTGTGTATTGTTGAATTCTAGTTTGGCCTGTAAACTTAGAGTTTTGTATGATCTAATTTTCTCATATTTAAATTCCTCATTTATTGTGTATTAAGTTAATTTGAATGTGTTTCGACCTCTAGAACTTTAATTATCTAAACTCTGAATTCATTAGTGAAGAGATAAACCTGGTGGAAGCACTAAAATCATAGCAAAGGGAGGAACAAGTCTGATAAACTTGTGAGGAAAAGCAAAGAAGCCTAGAACTGTTTGATCGATAGAACCACTAGATATATGGTAGTTGCGTGCAAATCACCATCAAGGTTTAACCCAAATCTGGACGCGATATTTTATCAAACTGGCTTAAGACTGTTGTTGAATAGGGTCGTATGATTAGAGGAGCGAGATCCAATGGATATCCTGGGGAAAAGTGAACAGTGGTAAAATAAAATTTTCAGACCTGATGAGCTATTCAACTGTGGCTTAATTCTATTGAAGTTCTGGTGATCGTAACCATCCGTTGTGGAGGCCATGATCCAACAGTGATTGCATGGTAGAAGTATATGTGGGTTAATTCATATTTCAGACCCGAGAGATTATAAGTTATAGCTTTGTTTCCTTTTGGTTCCGTGAGAAAGGTAGAGGACTGTGGAAAAGCTAGATCTGAGAAGTTTTCCAATGAAGTGTTAACTCCTTTCAGTTCTGGGTTAGTTAAGTTCTGCTATTTTTCGGGAAAATTTAGGAAATTTGTTGTTTTAGTAGAATATCTAATTTTGGAGGTCGATGACTGAAACTCCAAGGGAAAGAGAAGAAAAACTTCCACCTGTGCTTGAGGAGATTGTTTTAGGATTTAAAAAATTATCTCGTACACCTACAACTAGACCACTAGAGTCCCCATTTATCTAAAGTTTTTTGATATCCTTCTTTCACTGTTATCTGCAATCTCTTCTCTAGAGCTTGGAACATAACGATATTGTTGTTAGTAAATTGGGTGCAGAGCCTAATTATCTTCATGATTCAAAGGTCTTATTTCAACCACATTTGGATCCCAGTCCTTAATGACGGGGTGTAGGGCGCTTTCCACCCCTGTTATTGTTGCAAGGGGGTCCAAGGGGGAAACAACATGTGGAGGAGAAATACCTAGTGGGGGTTCGAGGAAAGTTCCCCTCAAATTGTTTTTTGGGGAAACTTTCTTGCTAAAATATTGTAACATTGTGATCAATCTAGATTGTTCATTAGGTGAAGTATTCCATGGCAGAAGTTATGTTAATATAGGATTTTTTACCTAGAATTAAATATTTAGTTTATATGAGGCAATTGTATTATGGGTGTATTATTTTGTGAGAAAAAGAAGAGAAGATTATGTGAGAGAAAAAAGGAAGTTACAATGGATGTGTTGTAGGTTGTATCCCTTTAGTTTGCTGGATAATATAAAAGGAAGGACTGGTTGTTTCTTCGTGAATGTAGCCAAAATTGGGTGAACCACATATATGTGTCTCTCTCTTTTTTGATGCTTTTCTCTGTTATTGATGTTTTTCTCTATTATTTAATTTATAACAACTAGTGTTAGAGACGAATGTCTATTTGGTATGAAAAAGTAGGATTATTTGTATCAGAAAGATCTTTACCTACCATCGAGTGGAAAAGAAAAGAATATGACAAGTGTAATGGACAAAAAATGGGAAATTCTTGATAGAAAGGAATTAGGAAAAGTATAGTTGTGCGTGTAAGCATTGGTGGCCTTCAATATTTAAAAGGAAACAACAAAAATAGATCGAATGAAGGAATTGGTGAAACTATATGAAAATGTATCAGCATCAAACAAGGTATTTCTTAAGAAGCTCTTATTTAATATGAATATCTCAGAAGGTGGATCACCACTAGATCATTTAAATGAATTTAACACGACAACCAGCCAGTTAAGGTATGTAAGAGTAAATTTTGACACTGAAGTTAGGCCTATGTTGTTTCTGTGCTCATTGCTAGAAATTTGGAATGCCTTAGTCATGGCTATAAATAAATTTAACTTTGATTCTAGTACTTTAAGGTTTGATGATGTTGTTGGTGTTATCCTTAATGAGGAAATGTGATAGAAAAACTCAAGTGAGACATCAAGTTATGCGTTTATTGAAAAGGCTAGGGGAATAAAGCTAAAGAGAGGGAAGAGCTCAAGATATCACAATAAGTTCAGGAGAGGAAAATCCGATCCAAATTTGCGATAATGTACTGAAAATGTGGGAAGAAACTACACTTGAAGAAATATTGTAAATCTCAGAAGGAAAAGAAGGAGATGAACAACAAGAGAACAATTGGGAAGTGAATGTAATAGGTGATGTGTTGCAAGATGCTTTAATTCTTTCATTATAAAATATTATTAATTCTTAGGTAGTAGATTCAGGGGCCTCAGTGCATGCCACACCCCACAGGAAACATTTTCATGACGATGTTCAAGGATATTTTGGACAAATTCATCTCAGTGATGATAATACCTATAGAATTATTAGACTGGGTAAGGTATTTAAAAGAAAACAGAATGGAAACTAATGGTTTTTATAGGAGGTAAGGCATGTTCCATATTTGAAGACAAATATAATTTAAATAGAATAGTTGGGAAGTGAAGGTTGTGTAACTACATTTACAGACAAACCTAGGCGGTCACTAAAGGAGCCCTAGTAATAACAAAAGCAGAGAAGGTTGCTACATTGTATTTATGCAATGATATTTTTTATTATGCTAATTCCTTAACCTCAACAAGATAGTATGTAACATTGTGACATTATAGGCTTGGGCACATGAGTGAGAAGGCAGGATGTAGATTCTTAACTTAAGAAATTTGTTGCTAGGTTTGAAGCATGTTGATTTGGATTTCTGTGGGAATTATGTTTAGGGAAAACAAAAGAGAGTCATATTTATTAATGTTGGGAAACAAAATAATAGTGAAAAATTAGAGTTCGTCCATACAGTTGTATGAGGATCGACTCAAGTATCATGTCTCAGTGGAGCTTGCTATTATGTAACTTTTATTGATGATGCAAGTAGGAAAACTTGGTTTTTTTGTATTCGAAATAAACCTAACGTCTTTGATACTTCTGATAAATGGAAACCTTTGGTTGAGAATAATACAGGAAAGAAGTTGAAGTGTCTCAAATAAAATAATGGAGGTGAATACTGCAACAAGGAATTTGATAATTATTCTTCATAACATGGAATTCGTGGAGAGAAGAAAACTGCAGGACCACCATAAGAAAATGGTGTGTCAGAAAGGATGAACAAGAATATCATGGAGCATGCGGGGTGTGATAAATGGCATGTAGGATTACCTTTAAAATTTTGGGAACATGCTATAGATATGAGTTTTTATCTAACAGACATAGGGCTTTTAAGTTACTTGGATGGTGGTATTTCATAAGTGGCATGTATCTAGGTAAGGAGTTAAATTACTCATTTATAAATACTTTAAGTTTCTAATCATTTGTCCACATTAATAAAGAAAATAGAGCAAAACTCGAGGAAAAAAGTGTACTATTATTAGATATGGAGATAATGATTTTGGTTATCATTTATATGATTATGAAAACTATAAAATCATTATGAGAATAGATCTTGCATTCAATTAGAGGGCCTTGTATAACAATTAGTTGTAGAGAAAGAAATAGGAAAAGGAAAACACAAAATACATGGTGCTTGATGAGATCACAAGAAAAGAAAAGTTAAAGGTATCATAAAACCATAATAATGAGCAACAACAACAATAGTATGCACCTAAAACTCTTGCAAGTGTTGTTATGAGATCTACCAGATTAAGTAGACCCATTGAACAATACTCTCCTTCATTATATTATGTATTGTTGATTGATGCTAGTAAACTAGAAGGATATGAAGAAGTAAAGTAGGTGGAAACTAGAAAGAATTGGGAGAAAGCCATGAAAGAAGATATGGACTTCTTGGTACATAACCAGACCTGGGACTTAGTTAAGTTTCCTATAGGTAAAACAATATTGCAAAAAAAATCGATTTACGGGTTGAAGGAAGAAGATGGAGGAAAAAGGAGGTATAAGGTTGGATTTGTTGTGAAGGGGTTTTCACAAAATAAAGGTATAGACTTAGATGAAATACTATCTCTTTTTTTTGAAGTGACTTCAATCAGAACTATTTTAAGTCGACTAGTAGCAAAATATTTGCATCTTGAATAGTTAGATGTAAAGAAAAATTTTCTCCATGGGGGTTTGGAGGAAGAGATTTATATGAATAAACTACAAGGATATGAGCTAAAATGGAAGGAGAAGTTAGTGGTGAAAGTTAAATAAGATCTTATATGCCTTAAAACAAGTTGGAAGGAAGTGGTATGCAAAATTTGATAGGTTTATGTCTGAATAAATTTATACTATATGTCATTCTAATCACTTTTTTTCTCTTAAGAAGGAAATTCATGGAAAATAACTTATATTACTATTGTATGTAGATTACATGCTTCTTGAAGGATATAACATGTAGGAAATAAATGTGTTTAAAATAAAATTGCCCAATTCGTTCATAGTGAAGGATTTGGGTGTTTGAAAGCAAATCCTTGGTATGAGAATAACTAGAAACAAGAAAATTCGTAAATTAACATTGTCTCAAGGTGAGTACATAGAAAAGGTGTTGGAAAGAATTAGCATGAAGAATGAAAAACCGCTTAGTATACCTCTGGCCAGCCATTTCAAAATAATTAAGGATATGTGTCCCAACACTCTGGAAGAGATAGATTATATGTCGAAAGTTCTAGATTCAATAGTGGTTGGCAGCTTAATGTATGCTATGGTGTGCATAAGGCTTTATATTGCACATGAAGTGGGAGTTATGAGTAGGCATATGAACAATATACAAAAATAGCATTTTATGGTAGTGAAGTGGATTCTCAGGAATTTGAGAGGTGGCAGAAAGCATGAATTATGTTTTGGAGGTTCAAATATTGTTTTTCAGGGAAATCATGATTCAAATAACATATGTGTTTAATCTAGGTGTAGCAATAGTTAGTTGGGTTTCTAAAATGCATATCGTTGTTTCACATTCCACAAGGGAAGCAGAGTATGTTCTTGCTATTAAGGCTAGTAAAGAATTGATTTGGTTACAAAGGTTTATGGATTAATTAGGCAAGAAGCAGGAGATTGGTAAGTTGTATAGTAACAAACACAGTTCCATTCATCTTGAAAATAACTCAACATTTCATTCTCAGACTAAACATATACAGCTTAGGTACCATTTCATATGGTTATTTTTGGAAGATGTACAATTGAAGTTGGAAAAAGTACACTATCCAAAATCTTGCAGATATGTCAAGAAAGGTAGTAACTAGGGTGAAACTAAGCTTTTTCTTGGTTTCAATTAGCCTTCAAGTATGATGGTAAATATGAGAAATAGTCAAGTCCAAGTGGAAGCATTTTCCAGTAAGTGAAGCAATGGTGGAGCTATTATAATCAGTCTCGAAGTGGGAAATTTTTGGGTGTGGCGCTTGAATATCTTCCTTATTCAAAGGTATTATTTCCAGCAATGTTTGGATCCTAGTCCGTAACAGAGGTGTGTGGGAGAGGGGGGGGAGGGGAGTAGGGGTTTCCCTCCCACTATTTCTACAAGGGGTCTGAGGATGGATGAAGCATGTAGGGTAGCCCCCTTTAACAGGCTTTCAGAGGAAGCTCCACAAAATCATTTTTTGAAAAATAAATTCATGTAAAATATTGTGTAATTTATTATAAAATAAATATCATTCATTAGGTCAAAGATATGAGACTATAATTTATGTTGATTTAGGGTTTTTTCCCTAGAAGGAAAACCTCATTTTATGTGAGGGAATTGTATTGTGGATGTGTATGATTTTGGGAGAAAAAGAAAGGAGAATGTGTGAGAGTGAAAAGAAAGTTATAGCAGATGTGTTGTAGGTCCTTTGATGAATAATATAAAAGGAAGAACCAATTGTTTCTCCATAGATGTTTCCCAAATTAGATGAACTATATATATCTATGTCTCTCTTGTTTTATATTTTTCCATGTTTCTACCATCATAATTTAGTGGAAAACAACTTTATAAATTTATCATCATAACTTTTGGTTAAAATTAAATCAAAAATCAAACTTATAATGCATCAATTTGAATAATTTGAATATATTTAATACTGATCCATGGCAAAGAAAGAGACTTCTATAATTTAAATGAAGACTTTAAAGCAATCTTTTTGTATGTCTGACTTTATTATTATTATTATTATTTTATGATGAAGAATTCAAAACAGGCTTTTGTATGTTTGACGTATTCAATATTAGTTAGATAGGTTAGTGCTTTTTTTTCCAGCTAATTTTAAATGAGAAAAAATCATGCCATCAAAACAGTGACAAGCTTTATGCTATAGAGTCGTTGTAAAATATTTAAGCAAATAGCTATTCGTGGATATATGTATATATAAAATACGAAACATGGTATATTACCTAAAACCAATTTAAAATTTAATTATAAATAAGTTAAAAAATGAATAATTTAAATGAATTTAAATTAATTATATATTAAAATTTAAATTATAAATAAGTTTAAAAATGAATTATTTAAATGATTTAAATTAATGTATTATATATATCTTAATATATATATATAATTAATTTTTAAAATTATTTAGTTAAAAGTATTATATAAAATATGAAAAAGTTTTATGTTATAAAATTTATATGATAAAAATCTAAAAAAATTCTATATGTTGTGGTCAATTTAGAGTATGTAAGATGGTTGTTTAAAATCTTTATTATTTTTTAGAGAATCAATTTTATGTGAAAACATGATGATTAAATATTTTTGTATTGACTTTTAAGTTAGAAGAGAAAATAATTTCCTTTAATATAAATATGTAATCAATCAATTAAAAAAATAAGTATAAATAAATAAAAAATATAAATATAAATAAATTGCAACCTAGATTTGTAAACAAGCTAGAACCTAACAATACAAGAGAAGTTAGAGTTGGCATATATCCTTTAAAACAACAATATTTGTTATAGTTAATAATAAAACAAAAATAAACATACATATTAGTTAGTTTTAATTGAAAACATTATTGATTTAAATTAAAAACATTATTAATAGTATTGCCAACATACATATATACACTCTTAACTATAAATGAAATATTTCAATATTTTTATTAAGTAACACAAGTTTATATCAATTTTATTTAAATTATAAAATAATAAATTTTAAAAATCTATTTTTTCAAACATTTTTAATAAAACATTTGATATATATATAATAATATATATATAATTTTGTTAGTATTATTTTACTTGAATTTATTAAACACAAATAATAAATTTTTCTAAATATAAAGTTTTTTAATATTAATTAACGAAACTTAAAATAAATATACACATTACTTTAATAAAATATCAATACAAAAAATATTTTGATTAGATACATTATCACCTGAGCTTAATATTTACATGTAAAAAGTCAGATTTGAGAATGATCAAGTGAAATCCATGAGTTTTCATGAAAAAAACATATTTCTTTCCTTATTTTACAACTCTACGAACTTTTACTTTCAATTTTCATTTCACATTTTTTCCATTTTAAAAGATAAATGCTTTTATAATTTAAAAAACATGTCAAAATATTTTATTTTATGATTTTGAGATTTTTTTAATATAAATTTGAAATTTTATAACAAAAACTCATATTTTACATAGTGGACCAAAATGGATTATATTTTTTTTCCCGTAAGAAAAAATCGTAATTTTATTCATATTGATAAAATTACATTTTGTAGATGCTTGAAGCATATGCATATGGTTGATCCTGTAATGACAGGCAGCAAACAAAAAATAAAACCATAAAGTAGCAAAAAATTGGTTCCTGTAATGGCAGGAATAACAACATAAATAAATTGTGCCCCTATATTTTCCTTCTTTTTTTCTTCTCTACTTTGCGCCAGACTCCATCGTTGGGAGTGGGGTCAATTATAGCAAGTTGGTTTTCCTCTGTGTAAACAGGTTGTTCTTTATCCGAGTCTGATCATTCAGAGCTATGTGCTTGTTTCGCTCCGCTTATTTCCAGCTGTAATTCTTGCTGTCATACCAAGCTATTTGGCTCCAATTTGGACCCTTCGGTGTTCTCTTCCTGTGTTTTCTCCTGTCCCCTTTGTACCTCTGTGGGTTCCGTGTTCAGTGCCTCTTCCTCCAGTGGTTTGGTATGTTGCTAACCTTTTGGTTTTTTCTGTTGTTTCTTGTTCCCTTTAGGCTCCTTACTTGTCAATGGGCATGCATACTGAAGGTGCCCTGTCTGCAAGCAGCTGCGATATCTAAAAGTCGTGTTCTCGTAGTCAAGTTGTTGCGTCCACAGTGAATTGTTAAAATTCAATGTGATGTGATCTGGGAGTCCTTGATTTAAATCCACCTCTACACATATTCTGGCATATGTGAAAATTCCCCGGATAGCTCTGTCCTCATGTATTTTAAGATGTTTTCATAAGGAATTCCCAATGGCTATTAAAGCTTTTCGATGCCAAAAATGCAGTGGGAGGTTATGCAGCCTTACCCAAACTGTCATCGTCGAAACTACCATCGTATTGGCATCAAATTCCGGGAACCAGGGGGTGATAAAGAGGCCAGCATTGCCCCAAAACCAAGGCCCCTTATTAATGATATTATCTCGTTCCAGTTCTATGTTGAATCTGACTATGAAGAATCCCTTAGGGCATAGATATATTTCACATTTGGATGTCCATGATGTATACACCCATTGATGTAGTGCATCAACTTTGGGCCAATAACCGTTAAATATGCATATAACCGCATTGTGAATTAAATCTGAGTAGAGATTTGATACCTCCGACAGTGATACAGTAAGCATAGGTGATTCTGTCTTCTGTTCCACAATGTAGGGCCTTGGAAGCTCTGATGTCGGTGCTGGTCTGTGTTGCAATGGTTCTTTTCCTTTGACTGCATCGCGGAAGGAGCTTGTGTTTTTTGAGCTGGTTTCCTTGCACCCCCCTCTAAGTCTCAGGTTGAGGATGATGGTTGCATCTTTAACTACTCCATAGTGCTGGAGAGTGTGTTGATCCTGCATGTAGAGTCCTGAGAATAAAAGATTTTGGTATGCTGCTGGAGTTCCTAGTTTGATCTGGATCTCCTTTCTTAACTCCAAAACATCCATCCCTTCCGTGATCTATACACAACAGTGTCTGCCTTCTACCGATCTGATAAATATTTGTTTTAGATCTCACGGATTAGCCTTAGGCAATCCCCAATTTTCATAATTGTTCTCCAGATCTGGCGTATCCATGGTGGTTCTAGGGTTTATTTGCCTTCCTTCCACGTAGATGGGCTTTCTTCCTCCTGTCTGCATTTTTCCTATTGCAGCCTTAGTGGTTCTAGGGACCTTCTCCATGCCCCAATTTGCCGTTTTGTTTTCCAGATCTAGCGATGTATAGAAAGGCTCTCCATCTCCTATCGTCAGTTTCTCACATTTAATCACATTAGTTCCTAAGTGTGCCTCAGCCGTACCGCGCCATATAACAAATATATCATCGGATCTGTTTGATTCGTGTCCAGTGGTTCGAGGTCGTTTCTCCCTAAAGCTCTCTGATATCAGATCTGAGCCGCCCCTCATTATTCCTGGGGTAGTAGTATTCCGTTTGATTTCTGCATGCATGGTCATCTCCGACCGGTCCGCTTCGTTCTTACCTCTGTACGCATTTAAAAGTACTGAAACAAGGCAGTATTGTGTTTTTATTTGTAGATCTAGGCGATGGCGGGCTGCATTGCCCATGCCGTGACCTGTTACATTAAGAGCAAACGGTTTACAATTAATATACCCCTTAAATAGATGTTGTGTGCTCATCAATGACCTGTAAGCAGATCGTTCAGTCTCTGGAGTCTGATTTGATGCAGATGGCTTGTGGCCTGTTCCGCTGCAAAGCTCGATCCATGACGGTGAATACGGTTCATGTGTTTCGGCGCTCGTTTTCCTCAAGGGATTCTCTACTATCTCCTCCCCTTCGCAAATCTGCAGTTTGACGGCAACACCAAGGAATGTAGAAACCCTAGCCATCCTTTCGTGATATTGACTTATGAGAATAGTGATTAAATATGTTTTTAGGTAGATACAATTTATAAGATATAATTTTTTATTTATTTTTCTGGATTTTTATTTTTGTTGCTCATAGATATTTTGTTACATTAATCAATTTAATTAAAAGGACAAAAATAGCATAATTACTTTGGAGATAAATGAAAACCTTTGATTTTTTGTAACTACTATAACTAGTACAACCACATTTAAAATATTAATGTGGTAAAAAAAACTATGCAACACGAAGAATGCCTCACCAATGTGCACATTTAGCTCGTTAACCATGTATAAAATTCAACTTTATCTTGAGAAAAAAATGAATTACACATCTTATTGTTAAATGGACCATTTTGCTAAATAATTTCTCTTATATATTAATTTCCCCATGTAATTAGAATATGAAGTTATTTGAATTGGAATAATCTCAAATCCCTAGGAAATTGGGAGCCATGTGACACCAATCTAATTTAATTTGAGAAAAAAATGAATTATACACATCTTATTGTAAAATGGACCAATTTATTATTTAATTTGTTTATATATTAAGTTCCCTATCTAATTAGAATATGAACTTATTAGAATTGGAATAATTTCAAATCTCTAGGAAATTGATGGGCATGGAGCCAAGGAGTATGAATTTAATTTGTTAAAATTATTAAAGTCAATGTAACCTAACAAACTCTAACACACTAAGCGTTAAGACTAAACATATAGTAAACATATTCGCTTCAAAATCAATATAAACAATCCATTAGAAAAGTTAAAAAATCAACACATCCTCATTCAACTTAAATTGAAATAAAAGATCTTCAACAAAATATATATTAAAAATCTTTAGAAATTAAATCCTTACCACTCTTTAAAAATTACCATCTATTTATTAATTACTAATTATTAATTAAAATTATAAAAACCTAATCCAAAATAACTTAAATATTTGTTAACCTCACACTATTATCTAAAAAATTCGTCTTTTGGCTTCACAACTTAAAAATATCGTAATAAAAACGACCATGCTGGCAATTATAATGTTGTAGGGGAAAAATTACCGTGATAAAAACAACAATTTTGGTAATGATAACGATATCATGGAAGCGAAAATTTATTTTGTTGCCGTTATGAATGTCATTGCTTTTACATTTGTTTATGGCACCGACACATACGTAGATATGAACATTACTCGTTGATTCCAAATGAATACAATACATTGAATTTTTCACATTGTGCGTGCGCGAAAGCTTTCCTATTTCCTATTTTTCGCAAGATGTTATTTAATCATCATTAAGTCAATTTTTTTACAATAATATTATTTTTTATTTAATTATAGCAGTAATGTGTTTTCTAGTTCATTTATCGTAATAATGTAAATCATCTAAGTATTTAATTAATAATATGAACATTTTATACACTAATAATGTATAGGGTATGAAATTCATTTATTATTTTTGAATAAGAGATTTTTATTAATAGGAAAATATAAAGTTGTAAGTATTAATGTCCATAATAATTGCTATTAGTAAACTATTCTGTTTAATTAATTTAGATTAAATGTTTACCTTAAACTGCTTATTTTTAATATATTAATTATTCAATAATATTTATTTTGTAATATTTAATTTAAATAATCATCATTCATATCTCAAACAATTATCTTTATCATTGGCATGTGATATTGTATTCAGATTATTTCAATCTTGAATTTGGTTTTGCACTCCTTCATACTCCAAATACAATCATAGAGGTAATGTGTACTGTGTATATACATTTACAATGTAATATACATTATTGCATAAAAAAAACATACTTTAGTAGTGATTGGTTAATAAATAATACACATTATTTCAAAACCATTTCTCTTACCGTCAAAATATTTTTAGTTGGATTCAGTTAGTACAGGAATTTGATATGTCATGATATAGTATAAATATAGTAAAGGTTTTCTCATATTTTATTGTAAAATGAAGGAAGTAAAAAACCATAGTTATTTACAAAGATATAGTAAAGGTATCCTCCTAGTTTATTATAAAATAAAGGAAGTAAAAAACCATAGTTATTTACAAACTATCTGATTAAAGCCAACATATATGCACAATAAATACTTAAGTGTTAATCAAAAGTTCAAATGAATCTTTTTTGTAAGTTAGCACTTACTAGAAAGCTTTTATAGATGACTATAAATTAACTAATAATATACATCATATCAAATATGGAATCTTTAAAAAAATGCATTAAGTACTCATAAACTTTAAGACTGTTCCTATATTTCTTATTATCAAATTTTATGTGTTGAATGTGTTTTTGTTTTATTCTTTGTAAAGGAGATGAGGGGCATGGTTCATGGAGGCTTGGCCTATGGGTCTTATTGTGTAATAATGTTGATGTACCACCAAGGCATTGTCAATTCATATAAATATTGGTACAATAATCCTACATTAACGTTAGGGCATATGAAACAATTTCGCTTATTGTTGGCGGTAGGTAGCACCAGACTCAGCTTGGACAAGAGATGTGCATTGCAACAATGAAAAGAAAGTGACTAAGGTTGGGAATAAAAACTCCCTAACTGAATTTACTATCAATAGAGAGTGAGATTTCTTTAATTAATTAATAATTTCATTGGTTATAAATCAATTATTATTCCCACACATTATTTTAATTAATAAAGTTGTCAGTCATGTAATTGGTTTTCGATAATTGGAATTTCTTAATGATTGTAGAAAAATATTTTAGTTATTATTCCCACACATTTAGGAGAATTTTATGAATTACAATAACTATATATATATTAATAGTTTATGTATTTTTTTATTTATTTTCCATCATTAAATTATTTGAGTTATTTATAATTTCCTTTCTTATAGATTTACATTCTAGTTTATTTTTGGATATTTCCATTTACTTATTATTCGGCTACTAGTGTTAGTGTTAGATAAACACTTTTCTTTGTTGGACCAAAAATTAAACGACAC
>APFE030243286.1:118962-136034 GCA_000404065.3 Pinus taeda
CAGCAAAGACTATTCTATTAATAAAAAGAGGAAAAATATTTACAGAGAGGTTTTAACCTCTGAGGGGGCTGTAGCCTTCCTTCTACCAAAAACCCTATTGCAGGTGTCCTGATGCCTGACCTTTACATATTTAACTATTAGAACCATAGGCAAACTGGTTTTTTTTACAAAATTCAGCTCTTCACTGAGCTTACAAAAATACCCTGATCCCTTACAAAAATATTGACCTTTAGAAGGGCTATTACATTTCCATTGAGTCTCAAAAAACCTGTAGACTGTAAATTTCATGCTAGTGAGAAAATAGACCATGCAAATTAGGAAAACGCAGACCAAGAAAAAACCATAGAACAAACAAGCTCTTAATCCTGCTGAGGAGAGCCGGCATCCGTCTCGCTTGCTCGGTTGACCCAGGTAACCATCAGGTTGTCTTCTACATCCATCGTGTTGCGTCCTGGAGGGAGAACAAGGTGGAGGATGTTCCCGGAAGTACTTGCAGGCTCACAATCCTTGACGGGCTCCTATGAAGATGAAGGTTGGTGCCGAGGTATTTCTTGCTGGCCATCATCATACAAAATCCCTGAAGCGTTGAGGACATCCCCAATTGGGCTTTCTTGATGAGCATTGGAATTATTGGAATGAGCCTGCTCATTGGATGTTTCTTCCGCACTAGCAGGCTCTTCCTCTAATTCTGACTCTTCCTCCTCCTCCCAAAAGAGAACCGTTACAACAACAAAGATGAGCGGCTTGTTCAGCTTGCTGCGAAACTTAAAATGAGCTGAATGGAAAGAGCTGGTGAGAGAGGGACTAGAACTGTCTGAGGATGGTGAGGGGGGCAGTATAGAAGCCAAAGGTTCTATGCGTTGCGGGACAGAGCCTCCGCGGCTGCTAGAACCTCCCCGTGACCCAGTATAAATTCCACGTCTTGGGATTCCACGTTGGCGAGGCATGGTGGAATTCAGGTGATGAATGTTCAAACAGAGGTCCTGAATTGGGGGAATGAACAACCAATTGCAAGCTAAAGACCAGACACTCCAGAACCAGACTCCTTCCAGCTCAACCCAATTATTAACTGATGAAATCCACAGCTTCTGCTCTGTTTTGACCTGATACGCTATGCCCAGACCCCAAACAGTAACAAGCAACACTAAATTCTTGTGCCAGACCCTGAGACAGAGAATGAACTTAATGTAACAAAAGACAACAGTATTCAGACATGGGGATAAACTGAAAAGAATAGGTTCAAACCTACTAGACCCTCTTACCAGTCCAGAACCAACAGACATATACCTGACCCAGGGAGGCTCCCATGCACTGCTTGCTGCCCTGGAGCTCAATCGAATTAACCATCTGAAGCACTCCTCTGTGCCATATCCGCCGAGGTGCATTTCTTTTATGCCCTGATTGAGGTCCGCCAACCGGGAAAGATGTCCTTGTAGCTCATTAACTTTCCTGCTCAGTGCCATTACTCCCAAGCCCGATTCGCCATTACGCAGAGCTTTGAATGCCTGATCCTCACCTGCCTTTAACCGCCAAGAACTGCTGGTTGTGATGCCAGCTGCCGTCCTTTTTAGTACTGGCATTGGTACGTGGTACAAGCACTTGCATCCGGGTATTTTTAACTTTATATATATTAATAGTTTATGTATTTTTTATTTATTTTCCATCATTAAATTATTTGAGTTATTTATAATTTCCTTTCTTATAGATTTACATTCTAGTTTATTTTTGGATATTTCCATTTACTTATTATTCGGCTACTAGTGTTAGTGTTAGATAAACACTTTTCTTTGTTGGACCAAAAATTAAACGACACTGTACAAAATTTATTTATAAAATATTATTTATATTTAAATTATTTTTAATTTTAATTTTCTTTCTTTTCATTGGCTTAAATGCATTGGGTTTTATTTTTTTTCATGGCATCCAAATAGAACAAGCCTTGGTGTTTTGTTATTTTATCAGGACATCTAAATAGAACAAGCCTTGGTGTTCTGTTATTTTATCATGACATCTAAATAGAAAAAGCCTTGGTGTTCTCTTATTTCGTCTAATTCCAACCACCTAGGTAGATGACACATTCAAAGAAAAAGAGAGATTGTTATATAACATCTTGAAAAAAATAACATGACAAGAACAATACTTTGACCAATATCCTGACTAATAACATTTAACCAAAACTAATTACAACACATCAATACAAACTAAATTAATAACTAAATCAAACTAAGCTACGAGAAGGCTAGCTATATGGCCTTGTTATAAAATATATAATATATGATTTTTTATTTTTTTTTAAGAAGTGTTGAAATAATAGTGGAAAGAATTAAAATTCAACATAATAATTCTAGTCAAATACATATTCAAATTCATATATTCACATCAGCCTATCTTTTAAAGACTAATTAAAAATAATTGCATTGCGAAAAAATGGGTAAAATACATTATTCAAAAAGAAAAAGAGAGGGAAGTAACATGACAATTATGAAAAGAGGGTTTACAACTTTAACAATAATGAATTTTTATAATTTTTGGAAATACAATATAAATAATAATGGGAATAAATAAAATATTTATGACACTTTTGAATCAATTGAAAGTAATTTTGAGATGAATAGAATGATAAGTAATTTTTAAATTATTATTTGTAATTTTGTATAAAAAATTGACATTTCTGAATTTAGGTTTCTCTCGTCCATAATGAATTAGGAAAAGTCTTTCAGTAGAAGTAACATAAGAGAATTCTTTGGGCCAAATGACCATGGCAAAGACTTAAATAGGGAACAATGTAGAAACTATAATTTCAAGTAATTGCTATATTTGAACATTAATATTTTAATTATGATATTTAATTTATTATTATATTAAAAATAGATATTATTAAGTAACTATTAAACAATAGTTTTTTGAAAAATAAAATTTAAATTAATTTATTAAAATCAAATATTATTAAAAATTCTTAATGTAAGAGGAAAAAAAAATAAGTAACAAGCATAAAAAGAAAAGGTGAAACTCCAAATGAGGAGTTCAAAAATTATTAAAAATGAGTCAAAGGACCCTAATCGGACAACATCATTCCATAAAATATGAATAATTAATGAAAAAAATATAAATAATTAATGGAGAAAAAAATAAAATATACACAAGTCAAAATAATATATATATATATATATTATTTTGACTTATATATATATATATATAAAGTAGTCAAAGAATAAAACGAGATGAACAATAAAATACCTTACTGAGGCCCATTAAACAAATAACAAAAATACTAAAAGGAGTTAAGAACGAAAAGGATGATAAAATACTTAAGAAAACATGAAGGACGAAGAATATAAACTCTAATGAAGAATAAATCAACAACAAATACTATAAAAATGACACCAATACCTACATAGATAAATAAACAAAGAAAATAAAACCCAAAAAGAAACCTAAAATATTAGGAGGACTATACAGGGAACCAAGTTCTACTAATAATCAAACCATCATGTATATTCAAATTGTTGGGTCTTTTTTCAATTTTTAGGGCCTCCCTCAATTTAGATGATGGAAGTGACTAACCCTGCAAATGAATTTGGCCTCCTCGATGTAGATGTGATGCTTAGATTTATCTACATTCTCTGTCAAAGTAGAGGAGTGGGTCCTGCCATGCTTGATGTTAATGGCATGCTCACAAATCCTTTTGATTAACTGAGCGACTAGTCTCACCAATGTAAGGAGTCCCATAAGAGCATTGGATAATGTAAACACCCTTCATATTCTTGGGGTCCCTGCGTCTTTTACATATCTAAGGGAGCTCCGATGGTATTTGAAGGCCTAAAGGTTGAAGCCACCTTATGCTTACTTAGGATCATTTTAAATCTTGTCAGTGGCCCCTTGGATAAAAGGAAGATGAACACCAAAAAAACAATCCTTTTTATCTTTCTTAGAACTAGGACCTTTTTCAGCTCTTAGGAAAGCCTTACTACATTGATGTCTATTGTACCAATTATTAAAGAAAACACTTAGGAGGTGTTATTTATCTTTATTGAGATGGTTGTCATGAGAGTCTCTTAAAGCTATAGTCCCTAAGGTGTTGAGAACACCAAGCTTTTGAGCTTGGAAATGATGAGAATTAGGATGAAGATATTGTTTCGTATGAGTTTTCTTATGAAATACCTGATGAGAAAAATATTCATCACCGTTCCTTAAGAGGAGGATGTCAAGGAAGGGCAGACTACCGTTACTTTGAAATCCCATGGTGAACTTTATGGAACTAGATTGATTGTTATGATGGAGGAAAAAAAATTATAACTCTTCCTTACCATGGGACCAAATGACACAAGTATCATCCACAAACCTCATCCACATCTTAGGAAGAAAACGACAAGAAGCTAAGGCACTTGATTCAAAATCCACCATGAATGGATTAGCTACCACAGGGGAGAGGGGGGAACCCATGGCAACAACGTGATGCAGGAGCATCTGACCATGCTTAATCAAAATTTAAACTCAATGCTATGAAAAGGGAAATGTGAACAATCATTGTAAACCGGGGCAAATTTTGTTAAAACAGAGCTAAATTGATGGAATTGATATGTCTCTCGAAGACTTGGTTAAATGTCATTATCTGCCATGTATGCGTATAGAGTGATTTAGGGGATTTGATTTGAGTAATTGTGGGAGAAACTCATGGATCGTAAATGATCCCTCCTTTTGTAATTTCCTATATAAAGAGAGTTTGTGTTGTCAGAGAAAAAGTAGGAGGATACAACGTAGCCACAGGGGTAATTTGTGGTTCGGGTCGTGAGGCCTTAGTCTGTAATCCAATTATGTGTTTAGTTGAAATATACATGTTATTGTACATCTGCCTATTATCTGCATTTTGTATGTCTGTGTACTTATATATACCTTCTTTCCTGTAAAGTTGATAAATTGCATGTGTGTGTGCGAGTGTGAAGGACGAAGTTCCTATGAACTTCACCTTAAACGAGTGTGGCAAAGTTAATTTGTGTGTAATGCAAATTCCATGATAAGCACACGAGAAATTTGTTGGATTGAGAATAGGTCAATGGAGGAAAAGTGTTCAATCGAAATGAGAGTCGATCGAATAGCATCGAGGAAAATTTCGGATCGTTTAGATCGACGGATAATATTGGTGGAACAAGAGAACCCTGAAATAAATCGCGGGAATCTGGAGGAACCATCAGAATCTTCTGATTGGACAAACCTAGTAGATCCAACAGATCTAACAGTTATTGCATGGTAACAAGCTTTGATGTTCAATTCTAAAAACGAACATGATAATTTATAAAACTGAGTTACTAGCTCAGTTAATCGCAAATGTCTGCTTGAAGGAGTCAAATCCAATGGTAATCGTGTCAGAAAATGCATGGAACATAAAAATCGGATGCGATGAGGTCTTACACAACAGGCATAAAACCTTGTTGAGTTCTGGCCATCTAGACCATTTGATGGGTGATTGAGCGAATGGTAATCCTGCACGAACATGTGCATGGGTTGATGGACCTGAGAAAACCTGATAGATTTATCAAAGAGGGTTAAAGTTTATTTGGGTTCTAGCATAAACCTCAAAGAAGGACCAACTGTGATTGGTCAGGTTTAATTTTGAAGTCTGCCTATTAAAAGGCTTCCAATACATATGTACATGGGCACATAACGCACAGGTCCACGGGGATTTATGTAAAGATACAACTTTGTTGTAACAAAGTAGCTGAGCTATCATCGCACCGCAAGTTTACTCATAGAATTCCCGATCGAATGAATAGAACGTAGAAATAAGACAAATACCAACTAGAATAGCCATATCGAGATCCATAATGTGCTTCGACTATGAATACTAATAGGAGAAAATAAAAAAATTATGCAATTTTTGTATCAATAGAGAGTAAACTTCAGAAGAACAAAGGAAAGTTAAATATCATTAAATTAGCATTGTAACTTTGTATATAACTTAATCCCTTATAAATTTGGCTCTTCGGGTAAAACATGTCCACTCTAAATTCTTCCCTGCTAAATATCTCTTAGACAAGTCTCATCTCAAACTTCTTAGAAAAATTATGAAAGAAGTAATAGTATCTTATTTTATTAACATGCATTTACAACATTGTCTCATCCTTTTTCTTGATTTTTTAGCACATTAATGATAAATGTGTAATCAAATTTATTTATTTCTTATTCAATTCATGATGCACCTTATAGATGTATGCATGGAAATTTAATATGTGACTTAGATTCATTAAATAAACAATGTAGAGTAAAAAAATAACTAAAATATCTATAATTAAAATTTTGTATAGGTTTTCCTCCATTAGGGTGTGAGATGGAAAGCATAAGACCTGCCCCTACCCATCGTTCGCAATGACAATCCCAAGATGATATTATACCACCCTCCACATGCATGAAGCACAGGGAAAGGTTGTTATGCGCATGGATCTAACTAATGTCATCCCTAGAGGTGGCAGAGGTATTATTGCAGTGCTTTCTTTTGACTTTTTCTTCGGTAAGTTCTGCAAGTTTCCTGTTTGTGAGTCTTGTTCAATTTTGATTTGGTCCAAGTTGCATGTTGACTTAGGGAAGATATCCCTCATGGGTAATATGCCTAGGGTCCAGATAGATATTTGACAATAGAGCCAACTAACATAACTAGATAGATGTTTGACAATAAAAGAGTAGATAGGATAGGGTGATACCAATGTGTCATCGCCCCAAAGCACAATTTCTATCCAACCCCAACCATTGTAGCTAGAATCTAAAGCCACCAACTAGCTAGCCATGCTTCATCTAGAGCCTGTCACCCTCCTCCAAAATCCCAATGTACTCTACAGAATAGCATCCCTATAATTATTAACATATAGCACAACTTACAGTTACCTCTCCACTCCAAAGCACAAAAGGTTAGAACCCCACTTCCATAGCATGACCCACCTCTCAGAGAATAGTTTAATGGTGAATTGAACTCAATATTCCACCACACTAGATACTAACGAAGTATCTCATAGTAGGGAACTCAATGCCTTGACTGCATGCCTAGAGAAGCTCTTCACCTCCACCTTTGAAGTACAAAACATCAGGCTAACTCCTCTATATATTACCATTAGCATGGTTGAATGTGAACACATGCCTAAAACATGTCTCTGACTTTTCATTTACTCACATTGAGATGGGCAGGGTGGTGGGCATGATCCCTAGACCCCCACCCCTCCACCTCAAATATTGTTCAAACAACCATCAAGGATTTTGTAGGATGTCCTGGAGCTCATCTACCCATTGTTCCTTCTTATCTAGAAGCCACCTAACATTAATACAAATATTCAATTTCTTATAGCCAAGGTTTGCTAGAAAATCCACTTGTTTTTTCCTTGTTCTGATAGTGTGATGATTAATTACATAATGTAGATAATAGATAAGATATTTGATACGATCGATTATTAGTTCCAATCACCATCTTTTTACAAACTTCTAGGAGGTCATGCCATCGATAATTTTTTGAATTGTCATGATCACCAACTTGGAATCCCCATTGGTCTAATGTTTTTTGATACCTTTTTCCATTTTTATTTACAATCCCTTCTCTAGAATGTGGAACATAGCGGCGTTGTTGTTAGTATATTGGGCGTGGAGCCTAATTATCTTCATGATTCAAAGGTCTTATTTCAGCCACATTTGGATCCCAGTCCTTAACAGGTGGGTGTAGGGCGCTTGCCACCCCTACTTTGGTTGCAGGGGGGTCCAAGTGGGAAACAACATCTGGAGGAGAAATACCTTATGGGGGTTCGAGGGAAGTGCCCCTCAGTTTTTTTTTTTTTGGTAAAATTTCTTTCTAAAATATTGCAATTTTGTGGTCAATCTAAACTATTCATTAGTTGAAGTATTCGATGGCAGAAGTTATGCTAATATAGGATTTTTTAACCTAGAAGGAAATCTTCAGTTTATATGAGGGAATTGTATTATGGGTGTATTATTTTGTGAGAAAAAAGAGAGGAGACTATGTGACAGACAAAAGAAAGTTACAATGGATGCATTGTAGGTTGTATCCCTTTAGTTTGCTAGAGAATATAAAAGGAAAGATTGGTTGTTTCTCCATGAATGTAGCCCAAATTGGGTGAACCACATATATGTGTGTCACTATTTTTTATGCCTTTCTTTGTTACTGATATTTTTCTCTATTATTTAATTTATAACAATCGACATTAGAGCTGAAGGTCTATCTGGTATGCAAATGTAGGATTATTTGTCTCAGGAAGATCTTTACCTACCATTGAGTGGAAAATAAAAGAATATGATAAGTACAATGGATAGAAAATGGGAAATTTTCGATAAAAAGGAATTAGGAAAAACATGGTTGTGCCTTTAAGCATCGACGACCTTCAATATTAAAAAGGAAACAATGATAATAGATTGAATGAAGGAATTGGTGAAAATATATGAAAATGCATCAGCCTCAAACACGATATTTCTTATGAAGCTCTTATTTAATATGAAGATCTTAGAAGGTGGATTTTCGATAAATCATTAAATGAATTTAACATGGTTACCGATGAGTTAAGTTATGTAGGAGTAAATTTTGATGATGAAGTTAGGCTTATGTCCTTTCTGTGCTCATTGCTAGAAAGTTGGAATGCCTTAGTCATGGCTATCAATAATTTTAGCTTTGATTCTAGTAATTTAAGGCTTGATGATGTTGTTGGTGTTATCCTTAGTGAGGAAATGTGATAGAAAAGCTCAAGTGAGACATCAGGTTATGATTTGATTGCAAAGACTAGGGGAATAAAACTAGAGAAAGGGAAAAGCTCAGCATATCACAATAGGCTTAGGAGAGGAAATTTCAAATCAAAATTTTGCACAGTGTGCTGAAAATGGGGGAAGAAATTACACCTGAAGAAATATTGTAAATCTCAGAAGGGAAAAGAAGGAGATGAACAACAAGAGAACAATTGGGAAGTGAATGTAATAGTTGATGTGTTGCAAGATTCCTTAATTCTTTCATTATAAAATATTATTAATGCTTAGGTGGTAGATTTAGGGGCTTCAGTGCATGCCACACCCCATAGGAAACATTTTCATGATGATGTTCAAGGATATTTTGGACAAGTTCATCTCGGTGATGATAAACCCTATAGAATTATTAGAATGAGGAAGGTATTTAAAAATAAAAAGAATGGAAACCAATGGTTTTTATACGAGGTAAGGCATGTTCCATATCTAAAGACAAATATAATTTCAATAAAATAGTTTGGAAGTGAAGGTTGTCTAACTACATTTATAGGCAAAACCTAGAAGGTCACTAAAGGAGCCCTAGTAATAACAAAAGGAGAGAAGGTTAGTACATTGTATTTATGCAATGGTATTTTTTATTATGCTAATTCTTTAACCTGAACAAGATAATATGTAAAATTGTGACATCATAGGCTTGGGCACATGAGTGAGAAGGCAGGATGTACATTCTTAACTTAAGAAATTTGTTGCTAGTTTTGAAACATGTTGATTTGGATTTCTGTGAGAATTATGTTTAGGGGAAACAAAAAAGAGTCATTTAAAGTTCGAAAATAAAATAATAGTGAAAAATTAGAGTTCGTGCATACAGTTTTATGGGGATCGACTCAGGTATCATGTCTCAGTGGATCTTGATATTATGTAACTTTCATTGATGGTGCAACTAGGCGAACATCATTTTATTGTATTCGAAATAAATCTAATGTCTTTGATACTTATGATAAATGGAAAGCTTTGGTGGAGAATGATATGGGAAAGAAGTTGAAGTGTCTCAAATCAAATAATGGAGGTGAATACTGCAACAAGGAACTTGATAATTATTCTTCATAACATGGAATTCGAGGAAAGAAGACAATTACAACACCATAATAAAATGGTGTGTCAGAAAGGATGAACATGAATATCATGGAGCATACAGGGTGTGATAGATTGCATCTAGGATTACCCTTACAGTTTTGGGAACATGCTATAGATACTATTTTTTTATCTAACAGATAGAGGGCCTTCAAGTTACTTGGATGGTGGTATTTCATAAGGGGCATGTACAGGTAAGGAGTTAAATTACTTGTTTATAAATACTTTAAGTTGTGAAGATTTGTCCACATTAATAAAGAAAATAGAGAAAAACTTGAGGAAAAAAAAAAGTTGTACCTTTATTAGGTATGGAGTTAATGATTTTGGTTATCATTTATATTGAAAACCATAAAATCATTAGGAGAATAGATCTTCTATTCAATGAAAGGTTCTCATATAAGAATTAGTCATAGAGAAAGAAATAGGAAAAGGAAAACATAAAATACATGGTGCATGATGAGATCACAGGAAAAAAAAAGACAAAGGTATCATAAAACCATAATAATGAGCAACAACAACAATAGTACGCACCTCAAACTCTTGTAAGTGTTGTTATAAGATCTACCAGATTAAGTAGACCCCTTGAACAATACTCTTCTTCATTATACTATGTATTTTTGACTGATTCTGGTAAACCAGAAGGATATGAAGAAGCAATGAAGGTAGAAACCAGAAAGAAGTTGGAGAAAGCCATGTATGAAGATATGGACTTCAAGGTACATAACCAGACCTGGGAGGAAAAAAGAGGTATAAGGTTGGACTTGTTGTGAAGGGGTTTGCACAAAATAAAGGTACAAACTTAGATGAAATATTCTTTTTTTTTGTCGAAATGACTTCAATCCGAACTATTTTAAGTCTACTACTAGCAAGAGATTTGCATCTTGAACAGTTAGATGTAAAGAAAACTTTTCTCCATGGGGATATGGAGGAAGAGATTTATATGAAGCAACTACAAGGGTATGAGGTAAAATGGAAGGAGAAGTTAGTGTGAAAGTTGAATTAGATCTTGTATGCCTTAAAACAAGTTACAAGGAAGTGGTATGTAAAATTTGACAGGTTTATGTCTAAACAAATTTATACTATATGTCATGCTAACCACTGTTTTTGCCTTAAGAAGGAAATTCATGGAAAATAAAGTATATTACTATTGTATGTAGATGACATGGTCGTTGTAGGGTATAACATGTAGGAAATAAATGTGTTTAAAATAAAATTTCCCAATTCGTTCGTAGTGAAGGATTTGGGTGCTTGAAAGCAAATCGTTGGTATGAGAATAACTACAGACAAGAAAATTCATAAATTAACATTGTCTCAGGGAGAGTACATAAAAAAGGTGTCGGAAAGAATAAATATGAAGAATGAAAAACCATTGACTACACCTTTGGGCAGCCATTTCAAAATAATTAAGGATATGTGTCCCAAGACTCAGGAAGAGATAGATTATATGTCTAAAGTTCCAAGCTCAGCAGTGGTTGGAGGCTTAATGTATGCAATGGTGTGCACAAGGCTTGATATTGCACATGTAGTGGGAGTTGTGAGTAGGCATATGAACAATATACAACAATTGCATTGGATGGAAGTGAAGTGGATCCTCATGAATTTGAGAGGGGCCATAAATCAAGCATTATGTGTTGGAGGTTCAAATATTGTTTTGTAGGGATTCATCATTCAATTATGGTAGGTGATAAAGATAATATGAGGAGAAAAATAGTTAGTTGGGTTTCTATAATGCATATCATTGTTGCACATTCAACAATGGAAGTAGAGTATGTTCTTGCTATTAAGTCTAGTAAAGAATTGATTTGCTTAAGGTTTATGGATGAATTGGGCAAGAAGCAGGAGATCAGTAGGTTGTATGGTAATAAACAGTGTTCCAACCATCTTGAAGAGAACTCAACATTTCATTCTCAGAATAAACATATATAGCTTAGGTACGATTTCATATGGTTATTTATGGAAGATGGACAATTGAAGTTGGAAAATGTATACACTATCCAAGATCTTACAGATATGTTAAGAAAGGTAGGAACCAGGGAGAAAATGAGTTTTTTTTCTGAATTTCAATTGGCCTTCAAGTATGATGGTAAATATGAGAAATAGTCAAGTCCAACTGGAAGAATTTTCCAATAAGTGAAGCAATGGTGGAGTTATTATAGTCACTCTCCAAGTGGGAGATATTTTGGTATGGCACATGAATATCTTCCTTATTCAAAGATATTATTTCCATCCATGTTTGGATCCCAGTTTATAACAGAAGCGTTTGGGGGTTTGGGGGGGTTCCCTCCCACTATTTCTACAAGGGGGACTAAGGGGGGAGGAAGCATGAGGGGGAGCCCCTTTAACAGGGCTTCGGGGGAACCACCACACAAATCATTGTTTTGAAAAAAATTGTTTAAAATATTGTAATTTATTATACAATATATATCATACATTAGGCCAAAGATATGGGAATATAACTTATGTTAATTTAGGGTTTTTTCCCTGGAAGGAAACCCTTGTTTTATATGAGGGAATTGTATTTTGGATGTGTATTATTTTTTGAGAAAAAGATAGGAGAATGTGTGAGATTGAAAAGAAATTTATAGCAGATGTGTTGTAGGTTGTATTTCTTATATTTGATGAATAGTATAAAAGGAAAGACTAGTTGTTTCTCCATGGAGGTATCCCAAATTGGGTGAACCATATATATCTGTCTCCTGTTTTATGCTTTTCCATGTTTCTACCATCATGGTTTGATGAAAGACATAGAAAACTTTATAAATTTGTTAAAGAAACCTTTTGTATGTGTGACCTTTTCATTATTATCAAAATTATGATGAACACTCCAATGCAGGCTTTTGTATGTTTGACGTATTCAATATTAATTACATAGGTTAGTGTTTTTTTTTCAGCGACTTGTTTTAAATCAGAAAAAGTCATGCCATAAAAATATTTAGAAGTTTTATGCTATACAACTGTAAAATATTTAACCAAATAACTATATATATATATATATAGTATTATATATATTATATATATATATGAAACATGGTATATATATAAAAATATTGAAAATTTTCATGTTATAAAGTTTATATGATAAAAAGTAAAAAAAAAAATTAAATAGAATATATATATTAAAAATTATTTTCGTATATTATATATATAATATAGAGAGAGAGAGAGAGAGAGAGAGAGAGAGAGAGACGGATGGTTGGTAGAATGTTTATATTTTTTCTAGAAGGGAGAAATCAATTTTATGTGAAGTGACATGAAAATAAAATATATTTTTGTATTGACTTTTAAGTTAGAAGAGAAAATAATTTCCTTTAATATAAATATGTAATCAATCAATTAAAAAAATAAGTATAAATAAATAAAAAATATAAATATAAATAAATTGCAACCTAGATTTGTAAACAAGCTAGAACCTAACAATACAAGAGAAGTTAGAGTTGGCATATATCCTTTAAAACAACAATATTTGTTATAGTTAATAATAAAACAAAAATAAACATACATATTAGTTAGTTTTAATTGAAAACATTATTGATTTAAATTAAAAACATTATTAATAGTATTGCCAACATACATATATACACTCTTAACTATAAATGAAATATTTCAATATTTTTATTAAGTAACACAAGTTTATATCAATTTTATTATTATATAAAAAAAAAAAAAAAAAAAAAACTTTTTTCAAACCTTCTTTTTTTTAAATAAATTATTTTGATACACACACACACACACACACAGTTATGAATATGTTCAACGAAGTGCTGTCTACTTAGATCTTGGAATTATAAAGTTGGACATCTATCCCCAACGTCAACCCCAACTTTATATTATATATATATATATATATATTATATATATATATTATATAATATATATATATATATATATATAATATCCTGTTTTTTTTGTTTAATAAATTATTTTAACTCAAATTTATAAACACAAAATGAATCAAATTTTTCTAAATACAAAGGCTTTTTAATGTTTAATTAATCTAAATTTAAAATAAATATACACTATTATTTTCAAAATACAAAAATATCAATTACAAAAAATATTCTGATTAGATACATTATCACTTGAGCTTAATATTTACATGTAAGAAGTCGAAGTTGAGAATGATCAAGTGAAATCCATGAGTTTTCGGGAAAAAACATGTCAATTGTTTTCTTATTTTACAACTCTCACAACCTTTTTTTTTTGCTAAGATCCTTCTATTTCATTAATCCAAAAGAAAAATTACATAATGTACAAAAAACAAATTCATTTACAACAACTCAGGAAAAAGGAATCCCTGCCAATGACAAAGACCCCCACCCTACTACATAAATCAGCAGACTTATGAGAAACAAACACCGAAAGGCAACAAGAACCCCCACCCACTAGGGATGTTCTAGAAAAACACACTCCCCGAAGTTGACAAACGATAAAAGTCACCCTCAACTACGCCATACCCACATGCCACGGAAGAGGGAAAAGACGTGCCAAACAGGATGAATGGATATAACCCACCTAGCCCCACAAAGCGACACATTCAATCCAAACCGTGGATCTGGGCTGCTGGATTCAATGGCCAGGAATAATTTCACACAACCTAACACGACGGAACGATAGTGTGCGATCGAGGATGGTTTCCAAATCTACCACCCTACCACGTGCTGTAATCCCAATGGGATCACTACTGAAAGTGTAAAACCACAAACTGCTCAAGAATAGTGCGATGTCCAAAAAACCAACTGGGGCATGGTTTTCAAGCCTGAAAGCTGAAAGGTGGAAAATTCCAACTGCCGAAAAAACTAACCTCACATTCTGCCTATTCCTACTACAGAGCTTGATCTCGATACTGTGCATGTTTAGGAAATGGCCCAGCAAATTTCCGTCCGAAAAACTGGGGACCTCGTTCAACTAACTTCGGGATAAAATGAGACATAACTTAGCTTGCCCTACTGCCAAGTACAACTAATAGGTTGTGGTTGTTCTTGCTGGAAAAATCAATTCATGCTTGTCATCCTGGCCTGATATCGAAAACTTCTCTGTCTTCTACAGCTTGGTCATCGTAGAGAGCCTTTAAATGGTTTTGAGGTATCTCCTACCACTTTTTCGCCATCTTGCAATTTGCATTGTTCACACCTTGGTTGGCCAGTAAGTCCACTAGTTTATTGGTAGTTCGTCGAATATGGTTGAAACTAACCATTCGAATCTCGTAGAGGTGAAATTGGATTCTTTGGTAAACTTGGATTAGTTTCCGATGATTTGAGACTTTCTCAAGCCGAGTACCATAGTTGATTCTTTTCACAAAGCTAATGGTAATCTTTGAGCCTGCTTCTATAATGACATTTGAGCCATTGTTTTGAATAAAAAATGCTAGTCACTGTTCTAGAGCCATTAATTGCGCCATATTATTTGTGGATCTTCCAAAATGGTAGTGGAAGATAAAGATAATACTACCCTCTTCATCTCTTAAAACTCCTCCAAAACTAGTTGTTCCCGGGTTAGCTTTTGAAGCCCCATCAATGTTGTATTTTAGATAGCCTTTTGGTGGAGGTTGCCAGAAATCCTTCTCTGTAACCATAGCTATGTCCTTCCTGATTAGTCCTTGGTGAGTAATCCCTTTCATTCCGAGTTGCCTGAGAGTTCTAAGCTCAGTCTTAGAGGGGGGATTCTTGGGGTGATTGTGCACTGTGGTGCTAACAGTCTCCCAGAGCTGTTTTAGGATTAGATCAAATATCCAATGAGGGATAGAATTTTCATTCTTGAAAATTCTTTTATTCCTTTGTTTCCAAACATTCCAAAAAATGAAGCTTGGCATGAAGGCCCAGGCCAAATTGAGGAACTCATTCTCTGAATAGTTTCTTCTCCACTTGTTTAGGGTATTTATGATACTACTTATGTCCCTACCTGTCTATTGGAAAATGGTATAGAAAGAATACCATAGATAGGTGGTGTAAGAGCAGCTGTTGAGAATGTGCCCCATTGTCTCCTCCTGCTCTTCACAGAGCTGGCATATGGAAGGCCCCATAACACCCCTTTTCCTAATTTTGTCCCAAGTTAAAATTTTCTTATGATGAACCAACCACATGAAAATCTTGATCTTCATCCAACCTTGGTGCTTGCGGAGGTGCTGCCAGGTCTTTTCTGGAACACTGGAATCAAGCCCAAGGAGAATACCTTTAGCTTCCTTAAGATTAAAGGTGCTTTTATTGTTATTGCCCCATCTCAATTGATCTTACCCCTCTGCTACCAAAATCATCCTTCTTTTTAGCAAGATCCCAAGAGCATCTGCTTTTATTTTTATGGGGCTATCATCTTTGCAGTCAATTTTTCTCCAACTTCTCCACTTTCTGGAGATCTGAGCAGGATCCCAGAAATCCTTTACTTTGTTTAACCCTTGGGGATCTGTTTCCTGCTTGAGGCTTGAAAAATCCTCTATTAACAACATTGGTTCTTGTTGCCATTTGTCCTCCCAAAAGAGTGCAATATCTCCTGCTCTAATTTCCCAGAAACTAGTTTTTTAAACTAAACTTCTGTTTTCTGAGGCTCTATTCCAGATGTGAAAGCCTTCTAAATTTCCATACATTCTCATGAGATCATTAGTGTGCCAAGATCTGGCATATTTCTCTTTCCAAATCCTTTCCCACTGGGTTTCTGGCTCTTGAACCCATCGCCACCAAATCTCGGCTCTTAGAACTTTATTAAGAATCTCCTGATCATCCAAGCCTAGGCCCCCGTGGCTCCTAGGTTTATAGATTTTATCCCAAGAAACTAGGGCCCATTTCTTCTTTGTTTCCTCCTTACCCTAGAGGAAATCTCTTTGGATATTCTTGAATTTCTCTAAAACACATTTGGGATCTGGGAGGGCTAATAAAATGAAAATCGAGATAGATTGCATAACCGCCTTTGTCAAAACCAACCTGCATTCCAGGTTCAAGACTTTGAAGGTCCAATTTTTGACTCTACCCTACAACTTATTAAGCACCGGTTCCTAGATACACTTGTGCATTGGTCTGGCTATGAGAGGAACTCCCAAATACTTTGTGGGGAGGGAATTTCTTTGCAAGCCAAGACTTCTTGAATTATTTCTCTGAATAGCAATGTTAGTGTTTAAGAAGAAGATTTGTCACCTAGAGAGATTGATTTCCATACCTGTAGCCATGGAAAATTCCTCGAGGATTTGATTTTAGGATGAAGCTTCTTTGACTGAGGGAATTCCTTGCAGCATG
>APFE030243297.1:0-11147 GCA_000404065.3 Pinus taeda
CAGGCATATAGATGACTCTGTAAAATAAATAAAGGATGTTCAATCATTCAAAGATTGCTTCACATGAATAGTCACAATGAAGCGATGAATAGAAATTACTACATTCACTGTTCATATCATCGATACATATATAAGTCTGAAAGGAGAGCATGCGATAAAAAACCAATAGTGGAATGTATAAGGAATGCTGTGAAAAACACATATATATATAAGCGACAATAGCAAGAGCGATTTCAATAACAATTCATATAACGGAAAAGAATACAGACGCAGATAATAGTACCATGTGAGCTGTAAATCGATCCGAAATATCAATCGCTATTACGAATTCCTTCTTCAACACAGAAATGCTTTCAAACAATGACAATAGTGCACATTTGCATAAAAGCTTTCCTTATCAAATTCGGAATAATTGGTCAAGTTTCATAAAAGAATATCCCTGAAGTACAATAGTGCAACTTCGGGGTTTAAGTCATATACAAAACTTTTACGACCCTTTCTAAATGCATGAAAGGGTCTTTAAATACTGCTAAACTAAAAATATCTATGAAACAAAATCCTACTAAATTGGTATCAGTAAATCTGGTCTACTTCTTAGGGGCGATCTGGCAGTCGATGAAATGAGTCATGCCTCAGGTTGCTTGCCCTTAAACCTTAGTTGGCTTATCGCGAGCATTGGTTCTACTTCTGGCGGTTTGTTGAGGCGTAAACTGAATTGGGCGGCGAAGGTGGCATCCTGGATGTCGGGTATAATATAACCGACAACATCGGTTAGGCACTTCAAGACGGCTCTTTGACTGTATGGTTTGATTAAGAAGAACCAATACACATCCCATGTCAGACTGTTGACTCCAGCGATCAATCTTGCGCTTTTCTCCAAATCCGGATAGCATGAGTGCTCCAATATATTTGCTGTTGTTAATTGGCCTGGAGTGCATTGGGAAATTATGTTAGATAAATACAATGTATTATTTACTAATTCAACCAAATTTCCACTGATTGTCCTGCATTTGGAAGTCACTCTTTCTGCTTTCATCAGTTGTGAGTTCCATTATGTGAACAATATTTCTTTGTGCGATTCTACAATTCTTGGTAGATTAGCCACCCGACCTACATCTGAATCCTGCCATTCTATAAAGTTTGTCAGTGTTTCTTCTGCCTGATCCAAGTCATCCCTTGCTTTGCCTACCTTTTCGCTTATAGACGCTGACAATTCACACAGTGGTTCTGCTCGTATGAGATGTTGACATAACAGCTTAACCTGATTAATCAATCCCTTATTTAGCTGGAGCGCTTCTACTTTAAACTCATCTATCTTAGGGAGATTTTTCGTTTGCTCAATTTTAGTGGTCAATTGAGCAATTTGTTCATCTTTTGCTTTTATTGTTCCCTCAGTCGATATTCTTAACTGCTCCAGTGCCGCTGATAGCTCCTTCTACCTTTGTATTGCGCCTTCATCTATCCTCTGTTTTTGCTCTTGTAATTGCTTGACTAGCTGGTTATTGTTCTGCTGCTGTACTAGCAATTCTTTCTCGGCCTGCTCTGCCCTCCGCTGAACTTCTGATAGTCTCGCCTATAGTGAAGAGATATCATGATCCTTTGCTTTCAACAAATTGCTCACCTCCGTTGCTTTATCAATAGTCGCCGCCGAATATGCTGCAGCGAACTGTGATAGCTTGGTTAAGTCATCGGAGGGGTTGAATTCCTCTTTCCATACAACATTGCCCGTTACTGTCAATTCAGGGAATGGGGAAGGTTGATCAGTTCTTCTCCTTTTCCTCTATCGCTTTACGACGGCTTTATGCTTGGGGCTGTAAAATATATCTCAAGGGGGGATCTCTTCAATTTGCAAAACGATCTCTCCCGTTGGATCTTTAGGAATTATCTCTAGTTCTTTTGTTTTGGGTACGCCGCTGGTTTCACCTGAAACCGGTTTCGATGCTGCTTCCTGTGTATCGCCTTCCTTTGAAACCTCATCATCTTTTCAGCACTCTAAGTTATTGATGATTGTACTGAATTGATTCCATTGCTGGAGAAAATTCGGATCAACTAATGGATCATGGTTACCTTCAGAGTTGCTCTCCTCTTGGGTCTTTGCTTGGGTTTCTTCTTGTCGCTGTGCATTTTCCTGAGTTACCTCCTGCCTTTGGCTCTGCGTTTCCTCCTGCTCTTTTGATGTAGTAGGAGGTGGTGTATTAAGTCACTGTTCAGACTCGCTTGACCTGGTTGTTGTCGGTACAGTTGCTAACAGGTCTAGAGGCAGAGTTTGCAGCCTCTGTTCTCTTATTCTGTTAAACTCAACTAGCCCTTCATCATTATAAACATTTCGGGCAAGCGACTTGACTTGATATAGTGATTCGGCTGATGTGAATAAATCTTCAAATTTGTCTTCTTTGTGCTCGACCTTGGCCAATTTGGCCTGGTCGAGCGCATTGTAAGTGATCTTTCTTGGATCATACTGCCTCCTTGGCAGAGTAGCCAGGGTGAGAAAATTCATTTTCCTGGCTTCCTTCTCTGCATGTTTGATATCATGCAGGGTATACACTCCAATTCGCAATGGAAAAGAAGGCCAAACATGTTTTTTATCTCTTTTCAGGGTTTGGGTAACCCCTTCAGCGCTGATTTGATAAACTACCTCCCTGGCAAATAGCTTATCGGGGATGTAAAGTGGTAGCACATGTGGCTTAGCCTGACTGCCAAAAACTCTGATATAGGTGAATTTCTCCTCCCCAAACCAACTCGCTACTGCAGTCAAATCTACCGCTGCTTGCTTGGATATTTTAGGGGTAGGCTTATTAAAAATTGAATAATGAATTGGTAACATAAAACCGTTGCAGATTTGGTACAGGTGGTGTTTATAACTAGTCTTCCAAATTTTTCGATGATATATGTGAATGGGTGTGGGGTCTTGCGACGTCCACCTCCATCCCAGCACAAGAAATTCAAAATTGAAACACAACACATCCATAATATATGCACTATAATAAAATGGCGGAATAACCCTTTTTGTGATACGATAGTCAGACCCGAAGTCAAGAATGGCTTTGGCTAACTTGTCAGATAATATGACCGCCCAGTCCATGATTTCTCCACTGCATGCTGCCTCAATTAGGGGGACCATTTCTATGGTGATATGGCAGAGTCATTGCCCAATCCCCATAGCCTACACATCATAATTCCAGCATAACAGTAAGGTGAACACAGGGAGTCAAAATGAGTACTTTACCCGAGGTTTCATGCTTGTGTTTTGCTGGATTTTGTCTCCCAGCTCGAATAGGTTCAGATTTGGTTTCTCATTCTCTGCTCGAAACTTCTCCAAAAATGCAGCATTATTACTTTCTTCTCTTCTCGTTTGCAGGTGATACATAGCCTTTAGGTCTTCGGCTTAAACGAACCGAAACCCCTCCCATCCGTAGTTTCAAACAGTCTATTGATAATTGGGAGCTCTTGGAGTGCCCACCTTACCACATCTGTGTAAGGAAGAACCTGCTCCCGAGCCGCTATTCTATGTAGGAAGGAGTCAGCCAAGTCTTTTATATTGGCATCATATTTGATGGTATTGTCGCATAAAATCTCCACTTCGGTCACCATTGGCCCTTCGGCCTCAATCAAATTATAAGTCCCTTGCCAAGTGGTCTTGGGGAGTCCTAAGCATGTTGTATCTGATATTAGTCCTTTGTTCTTCCCAGTTGGATCAGCGGCAGTTAGCCCTGCAGCTGGCGGAGCAGTAGGCATTGTAGTCTTCTTGGATTTCTTTCCCATTCCACTTTCTTCTGTTTCTGTGAGAGAATTCTGCGCAGAGTGAAAGATAAGCGCAACACATGCAACAATATCATGAATTGAAAAAAATGAAATATATATATATATATATCTTGGCACATTCACAGTAATTAATCGGCTTAAGGTGGCCTTAGGATCAAATACGTGGATAGGCTTCAAGCCTGCTTTTCTTATTGAATGGTCGTTACGACCTGTCAGTCTCATTAATTACAATTTCTTCGATTAATGGATAAATGATTTATTTGAAGCATGTTGAGGGTGATTTGGTGGTTTGAACACGGATGAGCGGCTTTTCCAAAGGATATGGCCTTAATTACGAATAAATCAAATCAAACTGCCTTTATGACTGTTACCTTGAGAACTGTGCCATTTACCTTTTTGCGAAATCGGGCATCGGGGAAATGCTAAGTTATTGCATTGGTTTTGCTAGGAATCCCCGATCGCCGATATCCGATATCGCATCGCGTCGGGCATCACTGGTAGTGCCGCTTAAGATGAGGGCATGGTGAGTCACCGATTGCCGATAGCAATATCGCATCGCATCAGATGAGGAGAAGCTTAGTTGTGCTTTAGATGCTATCACCGATTGTTGATTTCCGATTTCGCATCGCATTGTAGCAAGGATCATTACTCGTGTTACTTTATGCTTTGCCGATATTCGATAGCGATTTCGCATCGGCGAAAACCAATATGTCCCTTACATTGTGTTTTCTTTGTCATTGCGATATGCGATCGCTTTATCTCAATGGTAAAGATAAATCGTTTTATATCGGGTTTTTTTGATTGGTTTTATTAAAAAGCCTCTTTGCGAAATAGAACTTTAAATTGATACCAGTTTGAAACAAAAATTAAAAAGGGACCCATTTCACATTGTATTTTTGGAATTTTAATGATATGAAATGGGGGGTTGTTGTAGGGCACAACAGGTGGCAAGGTATCCAAGTGTTAGATCAACATCACTAGAGATGATGTTGTGAGTACTAATTACAACCATTGGGCTTATCTGTTTTGCCTTGATATAGAGTGGTTCTTTTTCTTCTTTTTCCATTACTTTCTATACCTCCTCATCTATGGCCTCTTCATTAGTCATCCAAGATGCAAGGGCCATCAACGGTAGGTCCCCCAAATTTGCATTGGGATCCCAAAAGTTCATATCAGTCAAGGTGAGGTTATGCATGTAGAATTCAACCAATTTGGCTTTGTCTTCTATCCAACTTCGGTCACACAATTCAATGAATTGTTTGTAGTCCTGAAATGACATGGATCCATGTTGTGCTAGGTCTTGATTTGGAACTACATTTGCTACTATTTGAGAAAGAGTGCATAAGACTTGGATGGCTGGCTGCACTGTAGTGCCTCCATGGAGAGGCTTGCCATTGTGGCCAGTTGGGTTTCCTTCTCTTGCATTTTCTTCCTCAACCATCTATTTTCTACCTGCAACTGTTATATAATTGCAGACTCTTTCTCCCTTAACTCATTTATTTCCTTGCCTATTTCAAGCACCTTCTCTTCCGTGAGGCCCACATATTCCACCTTTTTGGATTTAGAAACCTGCATCCATCTGTGGGTTCTTCCTCTTTCTACTTCAAGTTCAAAGAAAAGAGGGATTGCAAATTTTTGTGGAATAAATCTCCCTCCTTCAATGAATTTATAATAGGAGCTCAAACTAGGTTGTGGACTAGGCTCCTATAGGTCTGGGAAATCCTTCTCAAATGTTTTTGGGGAAGATGCCCCCTCCCGTTGTTCGTTCTTCTCTTCCTATAGCACCTTCTTTTCTTCTTGTAGTGCACGATATTTTTCCTGTAGCATGCTCCGTTTTTCTCGTAGCTTCCCATTTCCTTTTTGTTGGAGTGTGGTAGGTGTCTTGGGTTGTTTAAAGGAGGTTTATATAGTGGAGGGCCTCCTTTCATATGCTATGGGAGTCTTTGATATGGTTTCTGGATGGGTGACATCCTCAACTTTTCTTTCAGTGGGACCTACCTCCTATTTTTTACTTGGGGACTCTTCAATTGTGATAGGGGCCTTTGTGGGTGTTTGATGCCTCCCTTGCTTAATCCTAGTGCTTTTTCTAGTTTTAAAGTAGAGGGGAGTTTGCCTTTGCCTTTTCTTTTTGGGTTTGAATGGTGTGCTCAAGATAACTAAGGTGGCATCCACCTCGTTCTCAGTGGGTCCTGGAGACAAACTTGTTTGCTCTGGGGATACCCATTCTTCTCTAGAAGTAGTAGTTTTCTCAAGAATTGGTTCTTCCTGTTTCTCCTCCTCTTCTTCTTCATATTTCTATTTCTCTATGTTGACACCTAATAATTGGGATTGGGTGAATATATGTAAATAATGTAAATAGTAAGTAATGGAGAATAGGAATATGAAGAGACATTGGGAGGTGAAGCCCAAGAGTCTCTTCCTCCTTGTTTACATTCATGAGATATATTAATGAAGAAACACAATTCAGTTTGAGGAGTTACCTCCTAGCCTGACATGGTATCATAGCCAACCTTATTTAGCTTCCTCCTACTCTTGTAACTCTTGTCATTTTCCTACCATTAATCTATCACACTTTTCTGCTCTTTTTAAAAATAGTTTGCCATGTATATCCATAAAACCAGTCTTTGCATTGGTCTGACTTGCCATATTCTCTGTCTTTGTAATCTATTCTTGCTTCTTAGAAACCAATACGTTCCATTGGATTGAATCGACACTCAATTGTTGTGCGGTGAATGGTGGTCGAACTATGCCGGTGTCCAGTGAAGGGTGCGCATAAGCATTGAAGGACTGTGTTTGACTGAATGTTGTATATGGATGGTATGTTATGAGCTCCACTGTTAATGGCAGTGTGCTTAACCAATTTGACACAAAACCGTATGGTATACATTGCAACTGGTTTGAGACCGTGTTGTGTTGACTGTCCCAGGTGCCTTTGAATTGGTTGTTCATTCTGTGTGCTAAAAACCATTCTTTCTATACGCTGCATTAGTGTTGTTCTTGCTATTGTTGAAGACTAAAACTTCATTGACTGGTATGAAACATATGCATTTAGTTTCATGCTAGTATGCTTTTATATTCGTTGAAGGCTTTTAAATACAATGAATTTTTCTCTGGTTAATACCTCCTCACTCCACAAACCGTATGAATCCCAGTTGGTGTTATCACCGCTCCATACCATACCGCACTTTGATATACCATGTTTTTTCAATATACAACTGCGTTTTTAATATATACATGTTTTAGTATATTATATTACTGTGTTTCCACTGTGTATTAACTGCATTTTTTAATACATGTGCTTTCTGCATATTACTGTGTTTCCGCTGCTGTATCCACCAACATATACATGTATCCACCATAACACTGCCATATATAACATTGTATTCACCAACATATATGTTTATCCTCCATAACACTTCCATATATAATGCTGTGTATCCACTATATCCCTCCGTCATATATAACACTGCCTCTATATCAAGTTGGGGGCCGAACCTGCCTCCCTCTGTCATATATAACACTTCCTCCATCTCATTTATCCATCCCCCAAATATACCCTCCCCCATATACTCCCTCCCCCACATATACCTCCGTTTACATAAAATATTGGAAATTTTTTACACATATAACCACCACAAATGAAATTTTTTTATATTGGCAACATAGTAGATTTTACACAACATATATTTTTAAATGCATTCATTGATATCTATTGTTGGAGTAGTTCTCTCGGGATAAGAGAAATATCCTGAATGGTCAAGAAAGATAAAATACATTGTTATTTTAAATGAGTTGTGGAAAGGAGTTTGTGTCACAAAAGGAGACAATGAACCTAAAAAACCCACCTCAAATAAGGAGATTGTCATTTGGGAAAACAAGAAAAACAAGGCCTATGCCTTAATTGCAACATATGTAAATGAAAAGGCGAGTCACCATATTTAACCATTTTCAAATGCTTTTGAAGCCTTACAAAAGTTGAAGGAACTCTATGACTCACACTCTAAACTTGAAGTTGTCCAATTGATGATTAAATTGTTCAATCTTGAATTGAAAAATGATGATACTCTTGCTTTAGCATCAGAAGTAAGATCTGACTATCATGCATGATATCAAAACCACTAATGTTCAACTAGACATTCCTCTCATATCTTTTGTCAAGGCATTATATCCCACTTATTCAAATTATCTTGAGTCATTGCAAGCAAGTGGAAACCTCAAGGATATTACCTTTGACTCCCTTGTGAAGAAGTTTGTTGAGAGAGAGAAGGCTTTTGGGAAGACGACAACTCGTTAGTATTATGAAGAAGCCATGTGTCTTGCACATAGATAGAAGGATCATGCTCAAGATTATTCTAGACGAAGAGGTGGTCAAAGAGGAAGAGGAAGAAGAAATTTTAGAGGTAGGAGGGGCAGACACTCTCAAGGAGAAAAGTCTGATCTTATTGCATACGTTGCAATAGAGATGGACATGATGTATCTACATGTAAGTTTCCTTGGGAAAAAATTGAGCAGGAAAGAAATCAAGCCAAAGGTAAAAAAAATGACAAAGAGAAAGGTAAAGCACCTGAATCCACTCACTATGTTGTGGCACATTGTAATATTGGAGTAACTGAAGACTTGTTTAATGGTTCACTTGCTTCTTGAAAAAATGATTGGTTGCTTGATTTAGGAGAAACTTGCCACATGGCCTTTATAATATATTTTTTTGAAGAATTTACTAACAATGTTGATGGAGCAATATAATTTTCAGACAAATCAAAACTCAAGTCATCAGGGCTTGGCACAATCATGCTCAAGTTTCCTGGTCTTCTAGACTTTCTTCTACATGATGCTTTATATCTCCTAGAGTTGAGGAGAAACTTACTGTCCTTGGTCCACATCCGCCAGCAAGGACACTACATTCATATGTTTGATGGTGATGTAGGAGCATGAGGCTTGAAGACAAAAGGCTTCATTTTATTCCAAAAATTCAAAAAAAGTTTACAAGCAAAGGAGTGGGATCCTTTAGCTGTCAATTTACAAAGTTTTCTAGATAGGATTTGAGCTAGAATATAATTATGTGAATGATTTTGTAATTAATCCAAGTAGTTCAGACTTAGTTGAGATTCTCGAGGAGAATATCAAGTAGTTTAGGTATTTATCTAGGATTAGATAGATTTGATACATTGATTAAGGATTGGATTGTTGGATCTAAAGTATTTATGTAAGTTTTGAACTATTGTAAGGGGATTTGGCTGGATTTGGCTATGGAGAATTAGACTGTAAAAGAATTGAAATATCTCTATATCTCTGTGTATTCTATCCATGGAAGGTTAAATCCCGGAGGTTGAATTCCTTCGAAATATCTCTGTGTACTGTTCAGTTCCAGTTAGGCTTGTAAAACTAGAGTTCTGTATGATCTGGTGTTATCACATTTAATTCCTCATTCACTGTGTATTAAGTTAAATCAAATGTGCTTCGAACCACAGAGCTTTAGTTAGCTAAGCTTCGAATTCCATAGAGAATATCTAAACCTGGTGGAAGCGCTAAAATCATAGCGGAAGGAGAAAAATCTGATAAATTTGCGAGGGAACCCGAAGGAGCCTAGAATCACCTGATTGAAAAAATCGTTAGATCTATGGTAGTCGTGTGCAAACAAGCGCAGAGTTAAACAAAGAAGTAAATCGGTCTTCATAGGTGAAAGCTGTTTTCGCATGGGCTCAAGGAGGTAAGCGATATTTTGGGATAGTCACGTGATTCCATTTAGCAGCCAACACGTAGAATGGAGAAACTGATTTTCTCGTGTGCTTTTGGCTTGATAAACATCGACAAGAATTCCATGCGATATTAAGCGTCAACTGTTGGATCAAGCCAGCTTGATGAATGGTGGAGGATCAACAGGCTATTTTGCGAGTGGGGAAAGAGCCAACCATTCAATTGAAGAAAGAGGATCGATGGTGGAGAATTAATGCGATAAAGGTTGGAAGAAAGGCATATGTGAGAAGTTTATGAACAATGGTGTTGTTTTCCTTTCGGTTCTAGGGTAAGTGAAGTTCTGCTAATTTTCAGGTAATTTTAGAAATTCTGTTGTTTTAGTAGAATATCTATGTTTGGAGGTGGATGACTAAAACTCCAAGGGAAATTCAAGAAGAACTTCCACTTGCGCATGAGGAAATCGTTTATGGATTTGAACGAGTATCCCTTACACTTGCACCCAGACCACCATTTTGTGGTATCAGAGCAACCTACTGACACTGAACAGGATCTCAAGGATTAGAAAAAGAAATCCAACATGGCTTTCAAATTTGGAGGAAGAGGTGGTGGTCGAAGAAGAGGAAGACCAGTTGCAAATGCTGAAGTATTAGAAGCTATGCAATAGATGCAAGCTATATTAGAAGCAATGGGAGTGGGGAGAGATGCATATGCTGAAGATGTCAGTGAGCCTGAAGTTGGAGCTACAGAAGAAGAGGAGCCTACAGATGTAACTCCTGAAATGAGATTCTTTAAGTCAGTATTGAGATCCACATCTAAACCCATACTTGAAGTTTCAATTTATACAGGAAGTTTAAGCCCTGCAGAATTGATAGATTGGATTAATGACATGGATAAATTCTTTGATTACGAAGAAATAGAAGAAGGAAAGAAAGTGAAGTTTGCTATCACAAATTTGAAAGGACATGCAACACTTTGGTGGGATGGAGTGTAGGCAAAAAGACAAAGACTTGGTAAACAACCAATTAAAAATTGGAACAGGATGGTGGCAAAATTGAAAGGTAAGTTTTTTCCAAGTGATTATCAGCATACATTATTTAGATAGATGTAGAACCTTAGACAGAGGTCTATGACAGTAAAGGAATACACAGAGGAATTCTACAAAGTGAGCATAAGAGCAGGACAAATCCAAGATACAGATGAGAAGGTTGCAAGATATGTAAATGGTCTCAGAATAGAGATTCAAGATGAGATAAGTGTACTGTCTCCAAAAATAGTAGAAGAGGCTTATTAGAAAAACTCATGGGGAAGCATTCTACCAGAAATAAAGGTACTTTCTAAGGAAGGGGAAGTCAACGTGGTAGAGGAAGGTCTACAACACCTAGAGATGGAGCTAGCAGCAGCTCAAGTCAGCATGCACCCATAGGAGGTGATGCAAGTGGTAGAGGGAGTTTTTCTAGAGGAAGAGGAGGTAGAGGTAAAGGAAGAGAAGTCAGATGTTATAGATGTAACAAGCTGGGACACAGAGCCTATGAGTGCCCAGAAAATATAGGAATAATTCAGAGAAATGCAATTGTTTCTAAGAATGAAGAGGAAGCAACAAAGGTAATAGAAGAAGAAAATGTACCAGAGAAAGGGGAATCTTTGGTAGTTAACAAAGTTTTGTTAAAGCCAACAAAGGAAATGGTTGAACC
>APFE030243301.1:0-47854 GCA_000404065.3 Pinus taeda
AGATAATAAAATATTTAATTTAAATATAAATAAACTAACTATGAAAAATATTCAAATTAAACATAAATAAATTAACAAACTAACTGTGAAAATTATTCAACTTAAAAATAAATAAACTAACTAACTATGAAAAATATTCAATTTAAACATAAATAAATAAACAAACTGTAAAAAATATTTTGATATAAAATATTCAATTTTAACCTAAATAAACAAACTGGCAAATAATTTTTTTTATGGCACTTCAAGTTGTACTAGAATTGGGTTTTCCACTAGTTTTAAAAACACTTGTAATTTTTTGATACAACACTCAATAGAAAGTAGTGTAAGAGCATTATATTTTTTTGGATATCAAGGTAGTGTAAAAGCATTATATTTTTTTAGATAGCAGACAGAAGTTTCGAAATAACTTTCTAAACTTTTATGCGCGATCATGCTATCTCCGCACATGCACGATAACACACACACAGGCATACACGCATACCAGTCCAGACACATACAGGCATACGTACATGTGCACAGGCATAGCCCCACGTCCGGCACACACAAACATAAGGAGGTGCCCTGGAATCAATCAAGAAGTCTCATAAGCAAGAGAACATGGGATGATCTATTGGGATGATCAGAGGGATGGGAGGATGGGGATTCAACCTTACCTGGGGAATAGAGCTGGGCAAGGGACCTTTCCTGGGGCATCAACCTGTCCTGGAGCTCTACAAACTTGAAAATGGAATATAAGCAATGAACTGCAACACTGTATATGAATTTAGATAATAAAATTGTTACAAAAATTGGCTACTAATTTCTATGTCTTTACCCTGTCTTTACTGTAAAGTTACTTACTTTTCACCATTTTTATTCTGAATTTTAAGTATTTTTTTAGGGATTTTAAGTACTTATATGCAAATTTATGAATGGAATTTTTGAAACACATTACACACTGCTTTAAAATAATCTATATGTCTTGGGAACAATTTATGCAAATAAATCTTAGTATTATCTTGAAAGCCTATTTGTCTCTAAAATTTTTAACTTAACACCACCTTGTTGAAAAATCACAAAATTCATAAAAACTATGAAAAATAAAAGAAAGATCACCTGCAACTCTACTTTCAATTCATCTGCATATCAAAATATCAAATCATCCTTCTGTTACTTCTTAGCTCCAAAAAAATCTAGTGGAGGGTACCTATTCCTTCTAATTGCCTGAATTCTTTCCTATCGAGAAAACAAATTAGTCCTTTGATGAAACTTGGGACTCAATACAGCCATTCCATTGATCAAACTTTTGACTCGATATAGGTTGTATTAAGGCTCGAAGGTTCTAGGTGCGCATTAGATATCGAAGAACCAACGAACCACCCAAGGTCGTAGCTCGGTTAGATGGGCAAACTTCCTTCTCATTGAACACACTCGCACACGTGGATGCCTCACCATGAATGCCACGAGTTTGTTTGTTATTTTTTATTCTCTATAATGTTTATGATATATTGAATTAGGTTTTTTATTTTTCATATTTGTAATAATGGGAGAATTAGGCTTTCCCTTTTTTAAATTTGTAATCCTTTTTAATTTATTTAAATATTTCTGGTATATTTTTTATTTAAATAGTTATAATGTTGTATAAAGTGTATTAAATAATGTTATATTAATATTACAATTAATTATTTTGTATTTTGGGTGCAATGCTATAATTAACGTTTTATATACAATATAAAGAAAAGAAGGTGGCTTAATTAATTAATTAAATCAATAATGACAGTTAATACTAATATGGTGGTGGAGCACCTCCTGCCAAAGATTAAATTTGATGAGCTAGATTTAGGATTTACATCCATTACAGCCTTCAAACTTTTTTCTATAACCCACTCTAATTTTTTGCTAGGAACTCATTTTTACCTTAATTCACATCAACTTATGGTCTCCTAGTCCACACAAGAGGTTGTGACCCCCTCTTACCACAATGTAGTCTCACGAGATGTTGAGTCTAGGAAAAACATGGCTCCCCTCCTACCACAATGTAGTCTCACGAGATGATAATTTTAGGAAAAAGGTGGCGGCAACCACACCTCATCAATCCTCCCCGCAAGGATCTTGAGCGCTATATGCCACCACAATGGATCAAGTCGTTGTGGTCCAAAAGTCTTTCAAAATCCCAAGTATGAGGTCAAGTCAAATAAAATCATGGAGCACATAGAATTCATGCAACGCCACGTTTTAATGTGTCAAAATTATTGATACTTCGCCACCGAAACAAAACATCGAAGCATGGAGTAATGCTAAATGGGATCTAAAAGTGCATGTTGATTTACATATTGGAGTCAACGGTTTTCTTACGATGATCTTCACTAATTTAGATGATCATTCAAGGGCATTTGAGAATGGCCCTTATTTTCTGAGCACAACACAATCCATTTCAATAGGATCAAAAGTCGCTAGAGAAATCCTTACAACCACAACTCGAGCCCATGCAAGGCACTTCTACAAAGAAAATGAAAAACCGAGATAACGCACTCGATGGAGCTTGAAATGCATGATGCAAAGACAATGTTGGAAGAAATGAAAATGGAGTCAAGTTCTCCGCTAAGCATAGAAGACTTGGATGAAGTGGAAGTAGAGGAGAAAACCCTCTCCGAGATACTAGAGTAGTTGCAATGCCAAGGACCGAGTTCACTTTTCAAGGTCCAAATGGCTCTTCCCAAACAATCATATCTTAGGATTCAATTCACACTTTTGGGGAGAGTGTTGACTCACAAATCCTCATCATTGTTCTCATTCTTTGGATTCGAGAGACCCCCTCAAACCAATCAAAGAGACAAATGACGTGGGAGGAAAAGTGCACAAGAGATAATACAACAAACACAGAACCTTCTTGCCAATTCACATAATATTAGTTCTCTTTCAAAGGTGTTTTCCTGCATACCTCCTTCTCAATGAAAGTAATTTTGTGGAACATAAGTGGTCTCAATAACAACATAAAATAGAGACTAATTAGAGACAAAATTAATAACGAAAAACCTATCATTATTATCTTGCACAAAGTAAAGTTTGTTTGAGCCACCATGGAGGCTCTAGTGGAGTAATGGTAGAAAAGGCATGAGTCGATCTCTCTTGATGCTCAATGAACAACAGTCTACCAATCCTATTAAACCCCATTGAAGTAAATTTTCATGATTCATAGTAGCCCCCACGATCCTATCTCATCCTCTCTCGAAAATTTTAACCAATCATATCAAAGAATATGGGTTTCTTAATGGCAATATATGGGGCACACGTGCTGGGGATAAATTTTATTTTCTCAACAACCTCATTTAGCTTCAACAACGGCATTTGAATAAGAAATTCATTGTTGGAGGGGACTTCAATATCATTACCTCACACAGTCCTTCAAATATGAAATTAGGCACATGGCGTTAGCTGAGATAGAAATGTTAAATGGAATCTATACTTGGATAAAAACAGAGGAGGTAGGCGCGAGATAAAATATACATATTTCTTATCTCATAATCATTATTGGAAAAATACCTCCTCTTTTAATCTTCCATCATTACGAGTGCTCACACGGACCACTCGCCAATAGTGTTAGAATTGGACCTCAAAGAAGCTACAGAAACCTGACTAGACCACTCACATATAGTGCTAGAGCTATACCTAAAAGAAGTTGCTTAAAACTCACCATTCATAATTAAGAGTTTTTTATTAATAGATTCATCCTTCCTAGAGAAAGCCAAGCAGTAGTGGTGGGATGTCGATAATTCAAGCCTCTCCCCCATCTTCACCTTTCAACATTGGTTAAAAACTCTAAAAGGTTTAATTAAAAATTTGAATCATGAAGAAATTTCAAACATCTTCGAGAAAATATAAAATATGGAAACTGAAATGGAATGCATTCAACAATAAATGACACTTGAAGGGTGGTCTAAATGTTTTTCAAAGAAGGACGAAGGGTTCCTAAAAAACTAGAGGAAAGACAGAAGCAATAGGAGACTTTATGGAGGAAAAAATCTAGGATCTCATGGCTCAACGAAGGGGACAAGGATATCATAATTGTATCTTCTCACATACCAGTTAGAATGTATATCATTTTTCTTATCATAGGGATACTGAAAAAGAAATTACTTCATTCTACAACAATATCCTTAAAGAACCTAACCCTAATAGATTACAGGCCATGGAGAAAATAATCACCCAAATTATAAGATTGGTCATTGAATATCAAAACACGCCTTTAATGAAGGAAATTACTTTGTAGGATGTTGAGGATTAAGCAAGGATGAGCCTCTCAAAAAACAAGGTCCCTAGACTAGATGGCTTCACCTCATATGTTTTCCAAACAAGTTGGGAATTCTTAGGTGAGGAGATATTAGCTTTGGTAGAGGAATCACAAAGAAGATTCTATATCCCCCCTTACTTTAAATGCCACATTCATCACTCTTTCTCCTAAATGAGCACGAGGAAGAGACCCAAGTAGCATCAAACCGATCACATTATGAAATGTGATGTACACAATCCTTTCGAGGATCATTCTGCGGATACTCAAACCATGTTTCCTTTGCTAAACTCCAAGGAGCACTCGGGCTATATTAAATCCTAGATAGGGTCATAGTAGCCCATGAAATTATACACACTATGAAAGAATTTAGAAAAGCGTGTATGGTAATCAAATTAAATTTGTCAAGAAAATTTGATAAATTGAGTTGGGCTTATTTTCTCTGAACTTTGAAAGCATTTGGTTTCTTTTATGATTCGGCTAAACATGTTGCTTCCTTATTCTCCTACCCTTTCTTCTCTATCTTGACGAATGGCTCCTCATCCTGCACCTTTAGCACCTCTCAAGGTATAAACCAACGAGACCCACTCTACCCTTTTTGGTTTTTGTGAGTTGTTGAAGGCCTCAAGAACTTTCATAGATATTCTATGCCTAATGTTGTGCTAGACGGAATTATTCTTAATAAATGTTTAGCACCAGTAGTTTATGGATGACACTATGTTTATGAGTGAGCCCTCGATTCAAGAAGACTTGGCCTTTAAGCACATTTTGAATAACTTTATGCTAGCCTCTCATACTAAAATACACCCCAACAAGTCCCAAGTATTCTTCTTCAATACAAATCCTAGCATTCAATCTCATTTTGCATGTATTTTGGGTTTCTCGTGAGCCTCTTTCCTAATCATTTATCGAGGAGTCACCCTCAAAAGAGAATTCCTTGAAAACTATTTGCTAGAGAGATATTTTGGATATAATTTCCTCCAAAATAAACAAATGGACATTCAAAGCCTTACAATTTCTAAGAAGATTAATTCTCCCCAAATTGGTGCTTCAATCACTATCGATTTATAGAATTTTGGTCCTAAATGCACTGAAAGTCATCTTGATCTCAATGACAAACATTATGTGCTCTTCTCTTTAGAGAGGAGCAACTAGAGACCATAAGTGGTCACTAATGGCTTCGAATTTTATTTGTATTTCCTCTATTGTTAGGTAAAATGTAATAATTACGTTGTATAAAATGTATTAAATAATTTTATATAGAAATTAAAATTATTGTTAGGTAGAGTATTATAATTAATGTTATATATACAAAGAAAAGAAGGGGGCTTAATTAATTAATCAAATCAAGTGATAATAGTTAAGACTAATATGGTGGAGAACCTATGAAATAACACTCGACAATGTTGATGAGATAGGTTTAGGGTTTACATGTGTTACAACCGTGAAACATTGACATTTTCCACAACCAACTCTAATATTTTGTTAAGACTTTGTTTTTAGCTTCATCTTCACGAACCTATGGCCACCTCATCCGAGACAGGGGGTGTGGTCCCCTCCTACCGTAATGTAGTCTCTCGAGATGCTAAGCCTAGGAAGAAGGCGGCAACAATAGAACCTCATCAATATCCCCATCGGGAAATTCATCACAAGGAGGTAAAAAGTATGCCCCAATCCTCGGCACTGCATGGCAGAACAATAGATCAAGCTACTATTTTCCAAAATTCTTCCAAAACCCCAGATACAAGGTCAAGCAAGATAAAATCAAGGATCACATAGAATACATGCAATACCACACTTTAATATGAAAATTTATTGGCACTTCGCCAACAAAACAAGATTTGGTAGCATGGATCAGCGCTAAATGGAAGCCAAAAATGCATATTCATTTGCATTTTGGATCCAATGGTTTTATTATAACAGTCTTCATGAATTTAGAGGATTTTTCAAGGGTCTTTGAGAATCGTCTTTATTTTCTTAAAAATGCTTGTCTCTTCATTGAGTTATGGATGCCTTATTTCAACCCAGATAAAAAAACGTTTTTGGTTGCTCCTATATGGGTAATATTGTACGCTATATAAATTAAATATTGGCAAAAATATATCTTGGTGGGAATTGGAAATACCATTGGAAACTATGTAAAATCCTCATAAATAAAAAAATCCAAGAGGTGCAATACATATGTTAGGATATATGTGTACATGAATTCTTGAGGGCCGTTATTGAAATCTATATTTATCTTCCCCCATGATGAGGATATCATACAACCCATTGATTATGAGCATATCCTTTTTGTTGTAAAAGGTACCATGAACATGAATACATTTATAGGGACTTCCCCCTCATCAATCCCCCCAAGCCAAAGGAGATAGTCATAAGCACTAATAAAAAAGGTTTCAACAATCATGAGAGAGGAGGAGGAACCATAGGCCCCAAAACCCTAACCTTAAGGATACAAAGATATAAACTTTGAAACAGGAATTAATATTGTTACCCGTTTTGTAGAGATAGCAAAAAAGTGACCCAATTTTGAAAAGGAGTGATGCAGAATACACATGTTTTTTTCAGAGCATAGTTTTTGGAACTTTAAATTTTTTTATGTACATTGTGTTTTAGAATGGTAGTGATTTTCATCCTCATTTAAAAAAGTGGTAATTCTACATGAGACTCTTTTCTTAAAGACCCATTTTTTGACTTTAAATTTTGTAATGTATGAAATTTAAATTATTATTTTCTAAATTTAATAATTTTTTAAGTGGTCTTCTTCTTCATATTTTCTTGTTTTTATTTAATTTTTTTTTTTTTGTAGTGAAGCTTTTTATTATTTTGTATATGTAAAGAAGAAGGTCGATATTTTGAATTTTCGATATTCTACATATTTGTACATTGTTAATTAATTTTTCAATCCACATGAAATAATTGTCTCTAGAAAACAATAATTTTTAAAAATTGACATAAAAATAGCCATTTTTAACATAAATATAACTAAAAAACTACACATTTTAATAATTTTTTTCCTAGAAGTGACATGTCAAAATCACAATTTTTATAGAAAAATTTTAACTAAAAATGGTTAAATAATAGTTTGTTTTCTGAATTTCATGTCAAAATAATAATAATAATCACAATTTTTTTCATAAAATAATGATTAACATAAAAAGTAATGTGAAAATCACATAATACAAATATTGAATGCATAACAACCTTAATTGAGTGCTTATTCTTCTCATAAAATGTCAAAGTCAAAACATTACAAGTATAACTAATTAATAGTTACAAAAAATGAGCTTGATTTCCAATCATAACTTAAATTTAATCAACAATGTCACATAATCCAAACTCTTTGTCCTCTATAGTTTCATCATTGTCTTCTTCAACAACATTTTTTGCTTCATTTTGCTCATTTTCCTCTTATAATGGGTCTTTGATGTCTGCAAATCTCCCAATGTATGTCTTTGCAATCATTTCGTGTAGTGGTGGTTGGGCCTCCTTTGCCATTTTTTCGAATGTGATTCACTAATTCCCCTTTCTTCAACCCAATTTCTTGCATTGAAGAGCATTAATTCTTTGTTGAATAAAATTTCATTATATTGGATCTTTTTCAATGGCAATGAAATTTCTTCCTTTTTGAAGGAAACATGCTAGTGTTGTACCTAATTATCAAGCACAAGATAAATAATGAAGTAAATTAGTACAATGACATATAAATTAAGAAATAGCATATTGAAATTCAATTCCATATAATAAAACTTACATGAGCCAGAAAATAAATTCAAAACCCAATCTCGTTCATTTGAACATATGTCTATAAGATAGTTAATCAATAACTGTGGTTTTCTTATAAATGTTAACCATCTCTCCTTTTTCTTCTTTGTCTTCATATGTTAGTTTTCTCACAACAACATCATAAGTCAGTATTTGGCTATGACTATTTCCATCTACCCGATTAAAAATCATAGACATATAGCGATCATATTTTGCCCAACTATCAATATGGATTAACACACAATCATTTATAAATAGTTGATCTTCACGGTTAAGAAGATTTAACTTTTGCCTCTAACATGAAATAGTAAAATTTCAATTAACTTGTACATAAATGAATTTTTTAACATTAATCAAATATACATTTTAAACGTCTTACCATGTAAGTTGCATCCTTGAATTTGTTTTCCCCTTGAAGCTTGACAATAACAATAACCCCGACAGGGCAACGGTCCGCAAGGGTGGTGGGGAGATTTTGGGAATCGCCCGCAACCTTGGTAGCCCAATGGCCCGCAGGGGTGGCGAGGTGATTCCGGGAATCGCCCCGCCACTCCTGCGGACCATTGGGCCTCTGGGGTGTGGCAGAGGCTCTCCGTGCAGGCCGTTGGGCTGCTAGGGTGGGCTGGAGACTGTCTAGCCTCCGCCGCACCCTAGTAGCCCAATAACCCGCCAGGGTGGCCAAGTGATTCTGTGAATCATCCCACCACCCCCGTGAGCTGTTAGGCCACCGGGGTGGGGCACAGGGCTGTGAACAACCTCTGCCTCACCCCAATGGCCCAACAGCCCGTGCGGGTGGCGGGGAAATTCTAGGAATCACCCCACCATTCGCCCCACCTCAGCAGCCCAACAACCCACGAGGGTGACAGGGTGATTCCCACAACCACCCCACCAACTCTGCAGCCGTTGGGATCCTAGGGTGGGCCGGAGGCTATCCGCAGCAGGGTGATTCCTAGAATCACCCCATCACCCTTGCAGGTCGTTAGACTGCTGTGGTGGGGCGGAGGCTATTTGCAGCCCTCCGTCCCACACTGGTGGCCCAATGGCCCACGGGGATGGCGTGGTCATTCCCGAAATCACCCCTCCACCATGTGGGTGATTGGTCCACTAGGGTCGGGCGGAGGATGTCTGCAGGCCTCTGCCCCACCCCGGCGGCCCAACGGCCCGCGGGGGTGGCACGGTGATTCCCGGGTAACAGAATTTTAAAGTGTTTCAGATCCCATTATTTGATCTTGATGGTAATTGCTAAAACATGTTGAATTTATACTTAATAAAGAAAAATATTATTCTACCAAAAACATCACTGTGTTTTTTTCCTCATAAACAACTTTTTTTTGCACATAAAAATTCAATTTTACTAGCATTTTTTTAAAATGTTGAAAATTGACCTTAAAGAAAAACCATCATTCTAGTATCAACACTTTTCATTTTCAGGGTGTTTTTTGCACGAAAATTTCATTTTCACTACCATTTTTAAAACATGTTCAAAATTGACCCTAAAAAAAAACCATCGTTCTAGTATACACACTTTTCGTTTTTAGCACTGTTTTTGATGTTTTTTCGGGGCTTTTTGGCCAGAGTTCACGTTTTGAGTTTATAGTTCATGTTTCAAAGTTTACAGTGTATTACCTTCAGTCCAAAAAATAGATTGAATCCATAGTAGTGAAAGATTAACTAGAATAGTATCAGAAGTCACACTCATGAATCCTTGGGACTACAATCCAAGCCCATGAAAGAAACTTCTTCAAGGAAAAGGAGAATCCAAAATAACATGGTGGAAGGCACAATGGATATGTAGGTTGAAATTCACGATGCAAAAACAATGTTGGAATAAATTGCAATCGAGACAAGTTCTCAAGTAGTGTGAGGAGGTGACAAGTCTAGGAAATCCCCCCTTGGAAATTCATTCATCGCGAGGAGATAAAAAATATGCCCCAATCCTTAGTGCTACATGACACAAGAATAGATCAAGCCCTTGTGTTCCAAAATTCATTCAAAGCCCAAAATATGAGGTCAAGTCAAACAAAATGTTGGAGCACATAGAATTCATGCAAGGCCACACTTTAATCTACAAATTTATTGGTACTTCACCACCGAAACGAGTTATGGAAGCATGGATCAATGCTAAATGGAAGATAAATGTTCATGTTGACCTAAGTATTGGAGTCAAAGCTTTTCTTGTGATGATCTTCACTAATTTAGAGGATCATTCAAGGGCCTTTGAGAATGGCCCTTATTTTCTTAACAATTTTAGCCTCTTCATCTCTTTCTCGATGCTTTGCTTCAACCTCAAGAAATAAATTTTTCCTCGAGAAAGAATTTTTTTGTCTTAGGAGAGCAAGATCCCCATAGAAGGATTCAAAATTTGAAGCCTTAGCTGAGCAAGATCCAGTGCAATAGTATCAAAATTCATGTGAGGAATCCTTGCAACCACAACTCGAGCCTATGCAAGCCACTTCTACGAAGAAAAGGAAAAACCCACATAACACACTCGAAGACATGACACTTATGGAGCCTTAAATACATGTTGTAAAGATAATGTTAGAAGAAATCAATGGAGACAAGTTCTCTAGTAAGCTCAGAAGACTTGGATGAAGTGGAAGTAGAGGATAAAACCCTCTCGAAGATACTAGAGTAGCTACAATTCCAAGGACCGAGTTTAATTTTAAAGGTGCAAATGGCTCTTCTCCGACAATCATATCTTAACATTCAATTCACCCTTTTGGGGAGAGTGTCGATTCCCACAACTCCTCATCACTGTTCTCATTATTTGGATTCAAGAGACACCCTCAAACCAATCGAAGGATACAAATGCTTGGGGAGGATAACTCCACAAGAGATAATACAATAGATAGGGAATATTTTGGCCAATTCATGCAAGATTAGTTTGCTTTCAAAGGTGTTTTTCCCCAGCCCTCGCTCTCAATGAAAGTGATTTTGTGGAACATAAGGGCTCTCAAAAACAATGGAAAATAGAGACTACTTAGAGACAAAATTAATAAGGAAAAACCTAGGAATATCATCTTGCATGAGGTAAAGGTTACTAGAGTGAGCATGAGGTAAATGTTGTTAGAGCGAGCATGGAGGCTCTAGTGGAGTAATGCTAGAAACGCTGTGAGTCAATCTCCCTTGGTTCTCAAGGAACAATGATGGGTCTATTAATCCTATTACACCCCATGGAAGCAAATTTTCCTAACTCGTTAGTAGCCCCTATGATCTTGTCTAAAAAATTTCAACAAGTCATATCAAACGATATGGGTTTCTTAATCATAATATATGGGTTTGTCAACAAACGAATATAGCTTTAGTAGTTGCATTTGAATTAGAAATTCATCATTGGAGGGGACATCAATATGATTACCTTGCACAGTACTTCAAACATGTAATTAGGAACATGCACTTAGCTTAGATAGAAATGGTAAATGCAATTTATACTTGGACAAGAGTAAAGGAGGTAGGCACAAGATAGCCTATCATCTCGACATGTTTCTTATCTCGAAATCATTGATGGAAAAATACCTCCTTTTGGAAGCTTCCATCCTTTCGAGTTCTCCCATGTACCACTCATGGATATTGTTAGAATTGGACCTCAAAGAAGCTACTAAAAAATAACGAGACGGGTGGCGTATAGTGATAGAATTGGACGTCAAAGAAGGTGCTTAAAATTGACCATTCATATTTGACAATTTTTTATTAATAGATCCATCCTTTGTGGAGAATTCCAAGCAGTATTAGTGAGACATGGATAATCCAAGCCTCTCCCCATATTCAACTTTCAACATTAGTTAAAATATCTAAAAGGTTTAATTAAAAATTGGGCAACATCTTCGACAAAAAACAAAATATGGAAATTGAAATGGAATGCATTCAATAAAAAATGTCACTTTTAAGGGTGGTTTAAATATTTTTCAAAGAAGTAGGGGGGGGAGGTTCTTAAAAAGATAGAGGAATGATAGAAGCAAGAGGAGACTTTATGGAGGCAAAAATTGAGGATCTCATGGCTCAACGAAGGGGACTAGAACACTCAATTTTTACACAAACCAATGTTGAAGCACAAGAATCGTAATTCTATCTTCCCACTTACCATTCAGAATTGACACCAACTCTCTTATCATAGGGATATTGAAAATTAAATTACTTCATTCTACAACAATCTCCTTAAAAAACCTAACCCTAATAGATTACAATCCATGGAGAAAGATAATCGCCTATATTATAAGATTGGTCATTAAAGATCAAAACACGACTTTGATGAAGGAAATTACATTGTAGGAGGTTAAGGAAGCACTAGTAAAAATGAGAAATTAGTGACTAGGTGATAAAAAAGTTAGTCATCATAGCTTTTCCAAGTGATATACTACCAGAAATGAGAAATATTGAGTGACCCAACTAAAAGAGAGATGGATTGTTATACAAATTTTGCATAAAATTTGAGAACATAGTTTCTTCTTCAATTTTTATGAGAGAACGATCTCTATGAAATGTTAGAATGGGGAAAAGTGGGCCATCCCCATCTTATTATACGCACATTTTATTTTATTCATCCAAGGAAGGTTCCGCATGTGGTTTAAGTGTGGATTTCTTTGTAGATTAATCATTTTCTATTGCCATTTCTCCTTCCCTGCACCCTATATAAGTGTCTTTTGTAGCCAACCATGGCCTACCCAATGTAAGATGGTAACCACTGAGATTTTTCTTTGTGTGTGAGACAATGAAATAAGATGGGTACTCCCATGAATCAATGGTTACATTTATATCTTCCAATATTCCTTCTAGACATATAATTGAGGTATCTGCTAGCTGCAAATAATGGGATTGTGCCTAAGAGATAACTAAAAGTTTAATATAGACATAGTGCCCTTGATGATCACATTAATAGATACTCCATTGTCGATCAAAGTTTTATTAATAGAAGTATCATATATATAGACAATCACAACATGACTTGTGGGCTCAACATACTTTGGATGTGTAGGTTTCTCAAGCATGATTGGAAGAATTGATGTTGTAGAGAGGTTGGGCCTGTAGATTTAAATTGCTTGTGTAATATGCTAGAACAAAAGACTTGAATCTACTCTACTCATGAGCGAAAACAAAAATTGTTCGATGAAATCATGAAGCAAAAAAGGAAGAATGTAAATCACACATAACACAATATTTTTACTGGGGAAAGTAGTAGCTAAAAACCCTACTATTTGTATATTTCATTGATGAAAATATCTTAGTAGAAAATATAATGCTTGTTCAACCTGAAAAATATCTACATAAGTACAAATTATCTCACTGCTTCACAAACCAACTCAATCCAATACTTAGACAAATCTGTTGTTTTCCAAACTCCTACTTCATTGTGTAGTTTCCTAGGGAATTGGGCCACATTTAATTGGGAAAATCCATCACCACAACTACGAAATCCATTCATACGACTTCTACTGATTGCATGCACCATTTATATAACTTAGAAAATTATACAACTGATAGTACAATGTCCTTCAACTCTAATATCAACTGGGTCTTCCTCTGAAGTGACATGCATGAGATATTTTGAGTGAATTATGAGTTTTCTTATTGATCATTGCATATGAATTAAATCCAATTCAATTCACTTGACCTCTCACTATTTCCTCTAATGTTTAGAACTAGTTTAACTGAATTTAACTGAGTTAAAATGAATTAAATAATTACAACTCAATAAGAACTCAACATGGGCCCCTAAATTTCAAGGATCACTCTACATGACTCTAGATAGACTTCCAACTTGAATTTACTGAGCCAACTAAGTCAACTTAACTTAGTTAATTGCTACAAGTTGCCATGAGAATGGAATTACAATTTAATTCCAAATTTAAGTCAAGGAGAAATTAAATTAGGATTTTCTTGTTGTTGTTTTTAAAACTCCCTCTCAACAAGAAAGAGATTATCTACTACCGTGATCGTGCCTCTTTGAAACTTGAATTTTCATCTTGACAATGCCTTTGGAAAAATATTTGCATCATACTCCTCTGTACTAATGTATTCGAGCAACATGATTCTCCTCTGAACATAATCTTGGAGATGGTGGTATTGGATGTCAATATCCTTGGACCAATCATGAAAAATTAGATTTTTCATAGAGTTTGATACAACTGTGATTGTCAAAATAAATAATTGTTGGATCCATCTGTTGACCAAACAAACCAACATGAATATTCCTCATCCAGATAGCCTCATAAGCTACTTGACTAACAACCATGTACTATACTTCTGTTGAGCTGATAGGAACTGTTCTCTGGTTCTTCTTGTACCAAGAAATTGATACTGACCCAATACTAAAGATTCTTGTAATGTAATCTTCATGTTGGATGGAATCCCTACCCAATCTACATATGTGAAGCCTTAAAGCTTCACTCCCTCTGTCTATCTATACAAATTACCAAACGGAGTGGTGCATCTCAGGTATCTCAACATATTTTTAGTGTCCTTCCAATACAATTTAGTTGGAATAACCATGGCTTGCCTAATTTGGTTGACTGCAAAACAAATGTATGGTCAGGTTTTCACCAAATACATATGTGAAACCACAAGATTTCTATAAATAGTAGCCTCCACTACTACACCTGAAGTAGCATCCTCTTTCCTCTAGTTACTAGCTAAAGGAATCTTCATGCATTTTTTGCTGTCCATGTGGAACTTCTTTAGTATCTTGTTGGCATACATGCCCTGAGAGACAAAGAGTTCCTCATCTATTTTCCATGCTTCCATACAAAGAACGTAATGTATGAGCCCCAAGTCTTTCATCTCAAATATCTTGTAAAATCCTCTTTGTAAGACTTGATCAACTTCTCATCACCTATCAAAATCAAATCTTCGACATATAAAACAATAATCAACAATCTACCTTCAACCACAATATGGTAAATGTTCGCATATGCTTCACTATTGGTGAAGCCCAGCTTGAGACAAGGTGCTTGTTTCAATCCATGCAATGCTTGCTTGAGTCTCCACACATGCGGCTCTCTGTTGAAGGTCTCAAATTCTTCTCGCTGCTCAATATACACCTCTTCCTCAATCATGTCATTGAGGACTGTCGACTTTACATCCATCTAATGTATCTTCCATCTCATATATGCTGAAAGTGATAGAATATATCTAATTTATGAGTACCTTGCTACAATAGAAAAAGTCTCATCGTAATCAATTCCCTCCAACTAAGAGAATCCTCTTCCCACAAATCTAGTCTTATGTTTCTCCACACTCACATGTGATGAGCCTCATAAATGGGTAATTATATGGGATCATTTTACCTCCTAACCTAGTTAAATCAACCATTCTCTTAGCTTATTTTATGATTTTTTTATTATATTTATGCTTATAGAGTGAGTTGAGTTAGTTATTGTGCCATGTGGTCTAACATGTATTTAATGCAGATTATTGATGAGTTTTGAGGTCAAAGTCAAGGATCCAATGGACAAATGGCATAAATAACTCGAAGTGGACAAAGGAGAGGACTTATAGGAGGGAATACCCCTCATTTATTACTCCTCACTTCAAATTTCCCTTCATTCAGCTTAGAGTATAAGCCACTGAATCATGCACTAGAAGGAAACTGAGCAAGTGGAGGATGACTGTGATTATCTCGAGTTTTGGGAGAGAAGCCTCCCTCACTTTAAGGAAACTATTGGTGGCCTCATTTGTGTAAGTAGAGAGGCCTAGGGCCTCACCAGGGTTGGATTTTTGTTGGATTTTTGCTTATGAAAACTCTACTCCAACTTCAAGCTTATTAATTTTGTGACAGTTTCATGTAATCCTGCTATTGTTTTGGAAATAAAGATGGAATCCTTTTTGAGCTAGCACTGAGTTACCCCATAGGGATAAAGCTCTTGGATTGGGGCCCAATCTAGGTAGCTGAGCTCCTATTTACTTTTATTTGTATGTTTTATTTTAGTTTGTAGATTAGGTTGTTGTTAGATGCATTTCTTTCATGGTTAAGAATAGGTTGCTTTTGATGATTCAGTAGTTTGCTTCCATTTGTGCTTTCTATAGCAGGTTAAGTAGTGATAAAAAGAAGACTAAAAAGGATATAAAGAGTGCCTTGGCCTCTCTTCCTCCCTTTGGGACCATTATTTGAGGCAAAGACCCTCTTGCTGTCCCAAAAACACAAATTTCCCTCACTCATAGGACTTCTAGTGTTTGCAGCTTTTTAGTAGGCTAATAGTCCAGTTTTTCTTTACATGAGATCTTATTCATCATGCCCACTTCTTTATTTACAATAGTATTCTTTCATGCTTTCCTTTCTTGCAACATTTCTCAGCATTTCCTTTCATAGATCATTGTTTAGACTATTTTGATACAGAACTTTGTTTTCCTATATGCACTCATTTCATTACTTGCTCGATTTCCTTGGTTGACTGTCAATTTATTTTATGCAGAAGATCTATTTTAGTAGCAGTCTAGCCTATTAGCCATACCATCCTCCATCTCATCCATGCCCTACAGGTCGCCCAAGTCTTCCCTCAATTCTGCTTTAGTTACCTGCGTTTTCCATACAACTTCTTCCTCTCTCCTTGAGCAAACCCAATCATCTTTCTCTCTCCTAGTTATTCTTGGTGGACCCTAGGTTCCCCAACACCTTATTCCATCCTTCATCCACCTTATCCACCCACTCTCACACCCTCAAAATAGTGAAAACTGCTCTCGGCCTCCTCCTGTACGCCTCTTGCAGTTGCCCTATTTTCGTCATGTAGATTTCCTGTGTCCTCCTGTAGATTTTCCTGTAGGGTTTATTTTGAAGGCCAAGTGTGAGAAAAGCCTCCAAAAGGCCACCTGGGACCTCTTAGGACCCATCGACACCATCCTACATCCTCTTAAGTCCCAAAACCACCCTATAACGCTACCTATTCACTACCACTTTCACACACAATAAATTACATGCATGTCAAGTTCACATAAAAATACATAAAAATCCAAAAAGATGTTTTGTGCTTATTTACTTCAATAAATAGCTTTGTTAGATTTTGTTTACTTCCTTGAGTAGGTAATGGCATCCATTTCATGGTTTTCATAGTGATTTCTACAAAAGTAGGATTAGTTAGTTAATTAGGGTTTACTAGGTTTGCTTTACATTTCAGTCTTTCTCCTTTCTGTAGTTAAAGTAGTGTTTGTAGAGTAATCTTTCTATTCTTTCATCACATATAGAGCTTCTTCTAGAATCCATACAATTTGGCTTGATCTCCTAGTGATCTTGCGCTGGCTAACCAAGTGACAACCTGTAGTAAGAACTGGTGCTTGTGCATACAACACTGATGCTTCCAAGTTTGTTACGAACTACCGCGTTGATAAGAGTAAAGTAGGTAGCCCAAGAGTTGCAGCATTATTGCTGCAATACTGGTGCTCACCACTTTTTTTCACTGTTGCTAGGGAAGTGTCAGAGTCTTCTGTGGTTACTGCTTTCTTCTATTTTCTATTGCAACATTTTCCTAATAGTTTATTTTAGCAAAAGTAGAATAGTCATTTCTCTTCATTCAAGTTCTGCATTTCCTTGCTTTCCTCTTCAATTCTGCAAATTTCATTTCAGCTAGTTGCAATTTGTTTTGTTCAATAAATTTCAGCTTCTGCAGGTACTATTAGTGTGGGCAAAAAGAAACAAAAAACAACCAAAAAATATTTCCTTTCATGCCTCGTAGGAATAGAGATAACTCAGGAAAAAAATTTCCCAACACCCGCACTACTTCACACAGCCAACCTTCTCTCTTCTTCAACAACTGTGATCAAGAAGAACCCTTATGTGAACAACAAGACATATTTGAGGAATATATAGGGGAAGAAGAAGAATAAAACATTCATTTGGGGCCAATGGCTGAAAGAAGAAATGCTAGGGGGAATGGAGAGAGAATAGAGGGTACCTTTCATATTTAGGAGATCAATGGGGACACCAAAATGAAGAATATTGGCCCTTTCACCCTACCTCATTTCCATGGCCTGACTACAGAAGATCCTGACAACTTTTTGTTTGAGTTTGTTGTTATCTGTCGAACCTATGACTCTACAGAAGATGAGCAAAAGTTGAAACTGTTCCCTCCTACTCTCAAGGATGTAGCACTATGATAGTTCATGGGGTTACATGGCAATAGCATCATAACTTGGGCTCACATGTAGGAATCCTTTAACAACAAGTATCAAGACTATTGTAGGTCAAAAGATACTAAAGAAGAAATTTTTCGAATGACCATAGGAAAGGATGAGTCCCTCGAGGACTATGAAGAGAGGTTCCAACTAAGTTACAAAAGGGTCGGGGGTACACTTGACCCTGATTCTTTGAAGCTAGTCCTGCTCAGGGGAATTCCGAAAGATATTTTAGACACCCTCCATCTACTGGCCAAGGCAGACATCTACCGGCCAAGGGAGACATCTACCAACTATCCTATGAGGACATAAAGACTGTTTTTAGAAACCTCTCTAGAGCAGCCAGAAAGAAAGGTAGGGGGATTCAACCCATATCTAGTACCTCTTCCTCTAACTCATCCATTAAAGCAGAAATTGGAAACATGCTGGAAGACTTCAAGAGTGAGATACTACAGACTCTTGCCATGTAAATGGATACCTTACATATCAAAAGGAAACAAGATGAAGTAGAGAGGGCTTTGGCCATTTGCTTCCCTAGATGCACCAGGAGGCATCCTACGAATGAATGCCCATTGAACTCTATAGAGGTTTGTTTAGTCTGTGGAGAAAATCATTCTATAGATAAGTGTCCTTCCTTACCTAAACTTAAAGTTGTATATCAAGGGGCCGAGGGAGTGACTCAACAATTACATAAACCAAAGGAGGCCGCATGGACCTAGACCATACTAGCAGGGGATGGAAGGGACATCTCAAGCATACTAAAACCCCAACCAAGTCACTAGCATACCTTCTTGGGGCCCCCCTACTCATCCTTCCTAGTCCACACCTCCTCCTTGGTCCTTTACATCTCAATATTATGCCCAACCAGCCACCCATTCATTTCAATCCTATGCTAAGCCACAACCTCAGTAGAATGCACCTCATCAGGGGTGGAGGCCCTAATACAACTCTTTTCCCACTCTTTTGCCTCCACCACTTGCCCAACAACAACCATTACCTCCTGCTCGACCAAAGCAACCCCAAATTCCTGCTTAGCCAAATCTGAACCTGAACAACAGATAGGCTCAACAAGTGTATAGTGGGGAGCCATTATGCCCAACATATGCTATCGAGATTTAGGAAACTAACTTGTGATTTGGGAAAGTCCTCCCTGATAGCCAGCATCCACCAAGGGCAGTTGAGGAAGATAAAGAGGAAATTGAACCTAAAGAAATTCCACCTTTTCTTAAGAGACTATATGTGACAGTCTAGCCTACCCTAGAAGAAGCTAAACTCCTGGGAGAATTGAAACATTTATGTGTGAAGATACCACCTCTTCAAGCCATAATAGATGTGACTATATACAATAGGTTGATCAAAGAGAAGTTCTTTAGGCATCCAGGAAAGCGTAAGATAGATGCCCCAACCATCAATGTCATAGGTCAACTGTCCGACCTGATGTTAGGGTAGGTAATCTGTCCAAAATATCTGGACCCTAGAAGCCCAGTAGTTGATGTCCACATCAATAGCACCATGATCCCACATACCTTGATTGATATGGGAGCTGCCATTAATGTGATGACAAAGGACACAATGATCAAAATTAATCTCTAGGGATTCTTGAGGAAGACCACGACTGTGCTACAACTAGTAGACTACTCCACTGTGACCCCTGAGGGGATTGTGGAATATGTGATGGTCTCCATTGGTTCTTAGGAGTACCCTGCTGATTTCTTATTTCTCCAGCAAAAGGTAAAGATCATTGGGTATCCTATCATTTTGGGAAGACCTTGATTGGCTACCATCGATGCCTACATCAGCTATCGAGCTAAGAACATGGCCATAAAGAATGGGCATATGTCCAAGAAATTAATCCTATATCCTCCTACCCAACCCTTTCTAGAACATTATCTACCTCTCTGGTTGGAAGAGGAAGATGACGATGAAGTCTATTCTATGTTGCTTTGTGCATTAGAAATCGCCATGGGGGGAACAACAAGATGAGGATGATATGATTGAAAATCTGATTCAGAATCCACCTCCCAGTGTATCACCATTAGAGGACATAGTAAGAGAAACCAAAAACAACCCTTCTACTGATCTTCGTGTGCCCGAATCCACTTCTCTCTGTGTTAAGAATATAGAGTTCAGCCCAGAAAGAACCTTGAAAATCAATCTACCCCTATCCTTTCCCAGGAAAAGGAACTATGTAGCCTGCTGAGAAAACACCTAGATGCCTTCGCCTGGAGTTATAACGAGATGAAGGGAGTGCACCCTTTAGTATGGACTCATCATATATACATCAAGGAGGATTGCAATCCAGTCAGGTAGCCTCAAAGGAGGATAAATCCAGCACTTAAATATATTTGTAAGGAAGAACTGTAGAGATTTCTTGATGCAGGATTCATCTATCCCATCTCTGATAGTGAATGGGTCTCTCCTTTGGTGATAGTTCCAAAGAAAAATGGTAAGCGGAGAATCTGTGTCTACTATCGAGAATTGAACAAAGCCACAAAAAGGACCATTTTCCTTTACCTTTCGTACATCAAGTGTTAGACGGTCTGGAAGGGAAAAATTATTTCTCTTTCCTGGATGGGTTTAGCAGGTGCAACCAGATTCAAATTAGCCCAGAAGACCAAGATAAGACCAATTGCACTTGTCCTTGGGGTACCTTTGAATACTGAGTCCTTCCTTTTGATTTGTGTAACGCTCCACCCACTTTCCAAAGAGAGGTATTGAGTATATTATTTGAATTATTTCATCATGCAGTAGAGATAAACATGGATGACTTTACTCCTTATGGATTTGACCTTCAGGAAGCTTTATCTAACCTAGGAAAAGTTCTAGAACAAGTGTATTGATATGAACCTATCGCTTAGTCTGGAAAAATGTGAATTCTTGATGACTAAAGGGACAGTGTTAGGTCATGCAATATCTCAGCAAGGACTAAAGGTGGACACCAACAAAATTGTCATCATCCAAAGGGTCCCACCTCCTCAAAAGGTGAGAGATGTCAGAAGTTTCCTAGGCTTAGTTAGGTATTACAGGAGATTCATTAAAGATTTTAGCAAGCTAGCCTCTCCTTTGTTTGGCCTCTTAGGCAAACATGTTGAGTTTATATGGTTGGAAAACTATTAAAAAGCCCTAGATACCTTGAAGAGCAAGCTCATGATTGCCCCAATTCTGAGAAGCCCAAACCGGGCCCTACCTTTCTACATTCATAAAGATGCCTCAAACAAATCAATAAGAGAAGCCTTAGGAGAAATTGATGAAAAGTTACCTTATGCCATATACCTTAGAACAAAAAACTTGTCAAAGGCAGAGTTAAACTATACAGTGATCAAGAAGGAAATCCTAGCTATCGTGCATTCCCTAAACAAATTCAGACATTATATCGCGGGCTATCAAACCTTTGTGCACACTAATCATGATACAATTAAATATTTAATGAACAAACTAGATGTAAATTCTTACATTATTAGATGGTTTCTTTTATTGCAGTAGTCTTTTATGGATGGTCATTTCCCAATTCGTTAGAATATGTTGTATCGTGGTCATTGCCCGTATTGTCTATTGACTTAATACAAGTCACGTTTGTGATGATTTTTCAAATAAAAAATATAATATCCAAGAATTACACTTCCGATTAATTGAATGTGTATTAAACTATATATGTTAAAATTAGGATATAGTTTAACAAAATCTCATTTATTTTTGCAAATGACCATGGATTTTTTTTGTAAGTATCCTTATTTAATGCATATTTGAGAATCAAATTATTTTATAAGTATTTATAATTTGTTACAAATGGGTGTTTCATGATTATAGTATTTTAAATGTTTGTGTTTTTATTTTATGTAATGTATTTACTTGTTTGTCTTTGCTCTTGTTTGTGTTTCTGTGTCTATGAATTCCAAAACATGCAAAAAACTTCTATTATAATATACCATATGGAAGGTAATACAAATAACTTGTATGATGATTTCAAGAATGCATAGTATCCAATACAAGAGATACACTTCAAATGAATTGAATGCTTTCATTAACCTATCCATGTTCAATTTAATATAATTTCACATATTTCGATAACTGACCATGACACCATTGATGACAAAGTTTTTTTTTTTTATTTTTTTTTTGGTCACCACCACTATAGTATTCAATGTGTGTTTTAGAATCATATTCTTTTATAATTATTTTTAATTAATATATTTTTTTTCCTCACGAAAAATCTTAATTTTATTAATGAAAATAAAATTACATGATGTAGATGTTGACAATGCATTCAATCATGGCAATCAAAACTGGTGATCACAGAGACCAAAAATACAACTCCAAAATAGTGGTAAACATGTCACCCTTTTCTCAATTTCTTCTTTTTAACCTTACACCATTCTCCCTTGTAAGGAATGGTCGTTAAAAGCTCTAGCTGGGTCCCTTCATTCATTCTTGGATCTTCTTACTCTATTTCATTTTTGAAGTTGAAATACTTTAATGATACTTATTTTGTAACATGTTATACTAAGTAATGAACATTTTTCTTTGTGCGCTATATTTTTGAACTCGAAAATTGTGGGCTTATAATTAGTTTGTGATAATTTTTTTTTTTTTATCATATAAGATATTAACTTTCATTACATATTTTGTCTTTTAGTCAATCTCATTGTGCATTCTTTGTAATTTCAAAAAATTTTCTATTGATAAACAATTATTAGAGTTTTTATTGAAGAAGAAAACACAATAGTTATTATAATAGTTACACACTAAGGAGTTGAAAAAAGTTATAGATGGTGATGAACCACCGAATCCTAGCAATGTTGGTTTATTTGAACCGAAGTAATTTTATAATTATTTTTCTATTAGAGAAATAGCGCATAAGAAGGAAAAATAACATGATGTAAAGATTAAATGATGGATTCACCAATAATTTACAAGGTTTTATAATTAAGCAAATAATTCACAAATATTTTATAGCATTTTACGATTCATTAAACAACGCACCATTATTTTACGGTATTTTAGTTTTTAGTAAAATATTCCAAAAAAATGATATATACTTGTTGTAGTGTAGTAGACAGTGACCATTAGTTACTAGGAGAAAGGAAAACAAGAAATCACATGAAGATAAAGGACATAGGAATAGAAGAAGAGAAACGATGTAGGAGAGAACCAACAGATTGTTACTTTATATTATATTTTCTTGAGAAGACAATCACAAAAGATACAATGATGCATACATTTCCATATATATATATATATATATATTATGTCGATATAATCACAATAATTTAAGTCAAAACCAATTTAGTCTATCTAACTTAGAATCTTGAATCGACTAGAGAGTTGATCGACTTTATAATATCAATTATAGAATTGTTTGGGATGGTAAACTAAGTTGACTAGCCCCTACAACATCTTCCCTACTCTTAATTCGTTCTTTATGACAAAGACAAGAAGATTTTGAGTCTTACAAAATTTGTACAAAATTTGATACACCATAAAATAAAAAATCTAAATCCTTATAATGAAATAAAAGTTTGTCCAGAAGGGTGGTTGGCTAATTAGAAGATCTAGTTTCGTGGTCAAATAGAACTTGTTGAATTACATCTGCAATATTTGAAATGTTAATTCCTCTTCTTTTTCCTTCCCTGGCTGACTAATTGGAACATTCAATTTCAAATTCCTGAGTGTGATATTGTTGTTCAGAAGAGAGACCAAATCCTAAAAGCTTGGCTCAAAGAAATTGAATTTATGTCATTGTGAAGATAACTGAGATGATTGTGCTATTGCAGGTGCTGGTGTTGAAGTCATAGGGAATGTTGTTTGATAAGTATTTGGTGCAAGCACTTGAATATCTTGATCAAATATAGATCATTTTTATGAAAATATACTTTCATGGGCATCAAATGATTTAAAATATCTCAAATAATGTACCTTGTCAGCGAGTGATATGTACCCTGACAATTCTTGATCACCTAGTATTTGATGTTCTAATAGTTTCATTTTATTAACAATTCCATGAAAATAATCAATATAGTTGAACTTTATTAATGATTCCATGAAAATGATCAATAACATTGGCATATTCTACTTTTACTCTCGTCCCTTCTCTAAACCACTATCTTTTCTCGTCTTTTATTTGGGATTAATATTTTTCTCCTATAAAACCTAATTCTCATGGGTAGACTTTTCTCAACGTTGAGTTACTTGTCGGGAGTACGATTCTCAAAATATAAATTATTGAGTTTATATCTGATCACATGTGGGCGATAAATATATTTGGAAAATAATAAAAACATTGGGCTCTGTGATATAATGTTTTTTCTAACTCTTCTTTTTCTTGGTTAAATTCTTGGTGAGACTTATGAATTATAGTGGATATTTTTTAATTCCGTTGAACTATCATTTTATCTTGAAATTTATTTACAAGAGGAGTTAGTTTCTCACTCTGATTGACCAATTGTTATAGAAACTATTGGATTGCAATTCTGCTTCGAATATTTATATTAATTTTTTTTATTTCCTAGTTCTAACATTCTAACCAAATATCCCTTTATTGTCATTGCCTCTCCTAAATATTTCTACTATACAACATCCTTATTTTAATTTTTTTCTTCTATCCTCTCACAAAATTTTCTAGGGCTTGAAATATTTATTTATCTCAAGCATGCCTTAAGTGAGTTTCTTACTAGATGTTTCTTTTAGCCTTTCTTTATTTATGGAGCTCAAGTGTTTTGTGTATTTGACTCTACCAGAGGAACTTGTTCATCAGTTATATGGGAGGTTGAGGTAACATCTATTTGTAGATTAACTTTCTCTAGAATTTCCTTTAATATATCTTCTGACATAGTATTCTTGTATGGGACTTCCTGAGTACCAGCCTGCTTAGGTGACATTTTATCTTGATAATCCTTTTATTCTACAATTGTTGCGGTAGTTTCACGAGGTGAATTAGAATTCAGTTTGAACTCTAGCACTTATTGTTTTCTTGTTGCATTCACTCAAACATCCTCCATTATATGTGTGTGTCGAACTTCCATTTTATATGCTAACTTTGGTTGAAATGAATAGTTGATGTTCCTGCATTTTTTTTTATCTAGCATCATTATATATCTTTTTATTTCAATGAATACATCTTTGACATGTCGAAGTTACTACAAGGTGTCTCATCCAATAGATGTTGCCAAAAATTGTTGCAATTCTATGCTTCTTTAGTATTTTTCCCTTTTCTTGGGTATGCTCCAACACTTCTCACGAAATTGAGTCTAACTTCTATAGGTATTGTGGTCCTTGTACTTAAATACCCATTATAATATTTTGTCAATAAGTATTATATGTTGATGCCTGAATCGGTTTCAAACACTGTGAGTCTTAACTTGTAATCCCCTTAGGATATTCTATGGTAGGTAATTATATGTAAAATTTAAATGGTCTTGTGCATAATGTTTCTTTCATTTCTTCTTATTTTTCAGTGTTTGAAAAGGGTAAAATTATATCCCCTGACCCTTCTCAAGCTTGGGAATATTTCTTTAGCCTCCTTATCTTCCACCACCTCCTCCAACTCCACCTCTACCACCAGCTCCTCAACCACAACATCCTCCTCCTCCTCTTCCTCTACCACCATCTCCTCCTCCTCCTCCACCACCTCCTCTTGCCCCACCTCCACATCCACCTCCTCCACCACCTCCACCTCTACCACCTCCACCACCTCTGCCTCTGCCACCTCCACCACCTCCGCTACCTCCTCCTCTTCTTGCACCTCCTCTTCCACCTCTTCTACCTACGCCTTCTACACAACCTCTAGATCCACCTCCTCCTCCCGCTCCTCCTCTTCCACCTCTTCTACCTACGCCTTCTACACAACCTCTAGATCCACCTCCTCCTCCCGCTCCTCCTCCTCCACCTCCTCATCCACCACCACCTCCACCACCTCCTCCTGCTTGTCCTCCTCCTTCACTCCACCTCTCCCTCCTCCTCTTCCTCATCCTTTGCCTCCTTATTCACCACCACCTACAACTATGCTTCCTCCACTCCCTCCTCCTCCTCCTCCTCCTCCTTCTCCTTATCCTCCTCCATCTCAACCTCTTCGACCACCTCCTCCCCCTCCTCTCTGTCCTCCTCCTCCTCCTCCACCTAAACCTCCACGTAAACCTTCACCTCCCCCTCCCCCTCAACCTCCACCTCTACTCTTCCACCACCTCCACTCTTCCTCCGCCACCACTTCCACCTCTGTCTCCTACTCATCCCCCTCCTCCACACCCTTCTCAACCACCTCCTCCTCCTCCACATCCACCTATACCTCGACAACCTCCTATGCCATATCCACCTATAGCTCCACCACCTCCTACTTCACCACCACCTCAACCTCCACCATGTCCAACTCCACCCCCACATCCACCTCCCCCTCCACCCCCACACCACCTCACCGCCATCCTCCTCCTCCATCTCTATGTCTACCTCCTCCTCCACCACCACGCCCTCCTCCTCCTCCTCCTCCTCCTCCTCCATCTCTATGTCTACCTCCTCCTCCACCACCACGCCCTCCTCCTCCTCCTTCTCCTCCTCCTCCATGACCTCAACCTCTGCCTTCTCCTGCTCCTCATCCTCCACCTCCACCTCCTCCTACACCAACACCACCTCCAACTCCACCTCCTCCTGCAACAACACCACTTCCACCTTCTCATCCACCACCTCAACCTCCACCAACAACACCACCTCCTCCTCTTGCTTCTCCACCTCCTCCTCTTCATCCACTACCACCACCTCCTCCACCTCCTCCTACTCCACCTCCACCACCACCTCCACCTCCTCATCAACTGATTTCACCCCCTCCTCCTCCTCCTCCACCTCCACCACCACCATCACCACCACATGCTCCTCCTCTTCTTCTGCCACAACCACCAATATCACCATCTTCGCCTTTGCCTCCTCTTCCTTCTCCTCCTCCTTCTCAACCTCCTTTGCATCCACTGCCTCCTCTGCCATTTTCGCTAACCCCCTCCCTGCTGCCCCATCCTCTCCACCTCCTCCACCACATCCTCCTCCTCTTGCCTCGCCTCCTCTGCTGCCTCCTCCCTCGCCGCCGCCTGTGCCTTCAACTACTCCTCCTCACCATTGTCGCGTCCTCCTCATGCTCCTCCCACAAAATTATTTCCCTTATTTGATGTAATGTTTGACCGCTCTAACCAAAATATCTTATACAATATGTGCCCCTTAACCAAAAACCATTATGAATGTCAAAACACTAATATGACACATAACCGCTAATTTATTGTGATTACTCATACTCTTAGATAATTAAAAACCCTTCCATAATGCAAACTCTAACAACTATTACCATGAATTCTAGAAACTATGATCCCTAGTACACTTCATGATCATGACATTGTAATTCTTGAAATTTTACAATACACATCAATTTTAATATCTAACACATTAACTCTACCATTAAAACTATATATTTTATTCACTTAAAGTGTCATAACATAGTGATCAATTTGAATGAAGTGTAACTCCGAACTAAATCCCATAAGAAAGGAATATAATAGATATTGTGTATCATTGAGATGATATTTTGATTATCGATATTGACCCATAAATAACTTTTCATGAGGCAACATATGGTAATGATTTTGATTATGATATTGACCCAAAAAGCACTTTTTATGAGTCAACATATGGTAATGATCTTGACGAGTACTCGCCTCTCACCCATTAGATCATACAATGATGGTGTATATTTAGTAGATTCTTTAAGGTCTTAATGTTGGTGTATGAAGTTCATTTTAACTATTATTCCTTCCATCAATTAATATTAATCAAGTGTATATATATGCTTTTTTCTATATTTAGTTATATGTATTTCAAAATTATAAAATTCCTAAATTTCTAAACTGTGTATTTCTATATGGTTTTTCCCTATTTCCACTGTTCAATGCAATATGAATAATAAATATTCTTTATTCGATTCCTATTTATTCATGTTTATATTATTGTGTTAAATATATGTATTATTAAAAAAACTTTTTGATATTTCATTTTTTTTTTCTTATTTCTATATCTTTCCTAATATGAGAGAGTCTTTTTGGTACAAGTAGCGAGAAGCGAGCGAACGGAAGAAAGGCGATAATGGCGAAGGAAAGCTGCTAGGGTTTGCACAGACCTGCGGCGGCAGGCTGCACTGTTCTGTGTCGCTCTGACCTGACAGTGGCAGCAATCAGTTCGGACGGGGTCTAGGCGTTACATTCCAATGGACTCCCCGCTGGGGGAGGGCATCAAAGAGCCGCACGGCGGCAGAAACCAGCAGGGACCTGAGGTCACCACCGATGACGTCTCAACCCACAACACGACAGTAGAGGAAACTACGAACACCAACAGTAATGCAGCTAATACGGTAAGATCCTCTACCTGTAAACCTGTGGTAGCTCACAGGCCTGAAGTAGAATTACCAAGCCATCGAATCAATGCCCGTATTCAGTTTATGCAAGACCATGCCCTCATAGGCAAATTTATGGGACTTTGGCCCACAGAAAGGGCTCTAAGAAACTGGATCAACAGAACATGGAAGCCCAAAGGAGAAATCACCCTATTAATAGGGCCAAAAGGCTTCTTTACAGCCATCTTCAACTGTCTTGAAGATAGAAACAGAGTTTTTGAAAGCGGGCCTTCTTCTTCAACTCGGCAGGGCTATTCCTTAGAGAATGGAAGGCTAGATTCAATCCAGATACGGAAGATCTAATTTATGCCCCAGTCTGGATCCGTTTATACTCACTCCCGTGGGAGTATTGGGGGAAGATTCATTAAAAGCCCTTGGATCAGCGTTGGGTGACTTTGTCAAAGTGGCTGAAGAAAAAAAGGCTGTGCGATACACTACCTATGCCTCTTATGCCAGAATCTGTGTCTATATGGACCTGAGACAACCTCTCCCAGACACAATCCGCTTATTTCATGAAGACCATGACTGGATCCAGGTCCTAGACTATGAGCACGTCCCGTTTCGCTGCAGGCGATGTCATACGCTGGGACATCTCTTCAGAGACTGCCCACTAAATATCAAGCCGGATGCTCCAAGTAAACAAGAACCACAAACTCAGGATGGGTTCACCAAAGTAATAAACAGAAGACGTGGACACAAAAAGAATCCAGCCACTCCAAAAGGGAAGCCAGAGATGGAAGCGAAATCTCAACCGTCAACAAGCAACAGTTTTGAGACGTTAGCGGAAGAATATCAATAGGAAATGCACGGATTGAACTCAAAACATTTCAAACCCAACAAGCCAGAAGCATCAACGAAGAACCAAGAAGGCGAAAAAGAACAACCAGTTACAAATACATGGTCCAACCCGGATATGGAGATAGATAATCCAGCCCACACAAAGGATAAGGGAAAGGAAGCAGAAGGCAACACACAGGAGGCACAGTTCATGGAAGATGATAGTGAAACAATTGACATTGGGGAACTTGACATCCTCGGATTAGAACTAGCATGCAAAACAGGTAACTTCGATAAAATCCCTGAAACACAAGTAGACAATCTAGTAGAAATTCTGAAAAAAGCTCAAAAGAAATATTCACTTGGGATCCAGACAGGCAGCCAATGGGATGGTAAATTTATATACAAAGACAGCAAAAAGAGAGGCAGGAAGACATCTCTAGAAAGAACAATCAAGATTGGAGAAGTTTTGGTGGAGTCAGGCAGATATGCCAAACTCACCAAATATTTCAACACCAACCCCAAAACTTCTCAATGAAGTTGATCTCCTGGAATATTAGAGGGCTGAACAACCCTAGGAAAGGAAAACTCCTCAAAAATTTGATCATGGAAGACAAACCAACCATCTTGTTCCTACAGGAAACAAAATGCAACTCGATAATCCTGGAAATAATTGCAGCCACAGCTTGGCCAGGAGGACAAGTCACAACTGTAGATGCACAAGGAGCTTCAGGAGGATTGGCAATCCTCTGGGATGCAGGGAAAATACAACTAAACAATACACATGCAAACAAAAATTTCATACAGGCAGACTTTCATATCATGGGCACAAACATCCATGGCCACATAACTAATGTTTACTTCCCTCAAGAGGGACCCCAGAAAGCAGCAATCCTAGAAAACATATCTCAGCTCAACTCTGGTAGAAAATATCCGCTATGGATTCTGGGAGTCGACTTTAACATGATAGCCTCAATAGAAGAAAAACAAGGAGGCAGATGCAGGATCAACAGAGATGGCACCTTACTCAAAGATTTCATTCAAAATAACTGGCTGATCGATGTACCCACACCTAATGGCCTATTCACCTGGACGAACAAGCGAGTTGCCCCTCTACAAATCGCGTCCCGTCTGGATAGATTTCTCTTATCAGACAACGCCGTCCATATTGGAGGAGAGTTTACAGCGCACATCATTCCATTCTCTGGATCTGACCACTGGCCAATAGAACTGCATTGGAATCGGCCAGGAAATAGTATCAAACGGCCATTTAGATTCGAGGCTTTCTGGTTTTCTCACCCAGAATTCAAGGATTTCATTCAGAAGGCATGGCAAAATAGCAACCCAACTGAGCTTACAAAAATGGCAAGATTCCAAAAAAAGCTGAAGATGCTCAAAGCTGAAATCAAACGCTAGAACACAAACACGTTTGGCCATATTTTAAAAGAGAAAGAGCTGATTATACGAGGAATAAAAAAGACGCAACAACAAATAATTTCAGAGGGGCTCTTAGAAGAACTGGTACAAAAAGAACAAGTCATGGAAAGCAAACTTCTTGAAAGGGAGAAACAGGAGGAGGTTTTATGGCGACAAAAGTCCAGAATCCGATGGCTCAAGGAAGGAGAGAAAAACACCAAGTTCTTCCACAAATCGACAGTTCTAAGGAGAATGAGAAATCATATATCACAAATCATCAACGTTCAGGGGGAAAAAGTGGAAACCCAGGAAGAGATTGAACAAGAATTTATGCAATACTTCAAGGAAATGAGTAAGGAGCCAAACATAAATAGAGCAGAAGCTATAGAAAGTATCACGAGACACATCCCGCGCCTTATAACAGAGGAGCAAAACACCCTGCTACTCAAGCCGATCAGCCTCCAGGAAGTGGAAACAACAGCCAACTCCCTCAAAGCAGGTAAAGCACCCGGCCCTGATGGATTTACGTCAAACTTCTTTCATTACTTCTGGGAATTAATCAAATGGGAAGTGTGGCAAGTGGTAGAAGAATCTCGCAACATGCGATGGATGTATCCAGGCCTAAATGCAACATTCATCGCCTTAATACCTAAATCGGAGGAGTCCAACAACCCAGATAAGTACAGACCAATAGCCTTATGCAATATCATCTACAAGATTGTATCGAAGGTGGTGGCATTACGGTTAAAACCAGTGCTTCCTCTCATCATTTCTCCAGAAAATTCTGGCTATGTGGAAGGACGTCAAATCACGGACGGGATAATCCTTACTCATGAGATCATCCACTCCCTCAAGCAATAAAAAAAACCAAGTATGCTTCTCAAAATCGACCTTTCAAAAGCTTTTGACAGTATAAGCTAGGAATACATGCAAAAGGTTTTAAAAGCTTTTGGTTTTGATAATGCTTGGATCCGACGGGTCAGCAGCCTAATATCCTCTGCCTTTTTCTCAATCCTCATAAATGGCATTCCGACCTCAACCTTTCGCTCCTCAAGAGGTATCAGACAAGGGGACCCCCTCTCGCCTTTCCTATTCATTATAATGGTGGAAGGCCTTGGAAGATGTATTAAAAATGCCATTCAATCTCAAGATCTTAAAGGCATCACCCTCCACCAAGCCCCCACTGTGTCACACCAGCTTGACGACAACATGATTTTTGGCTACTCCTCGGTCCAAGAAGCCCGCGCTCTAAATTCTCTGCTCCTTCTCTTCTCCAAAGCTTCAGGAGCCCTCATTAACAAAGTTAAATCCCAGATCTTCTTCTTCAATACCCATCCAACCACCCAGTGGGTTATTTCCCATATTCTCGGTTTTTCCATTGCTTCTCTGCCTTCCAAATACCTCAGAGCACCTCTCTTCGCTTATGCTAGGAAGCATTCTTCATGGACCTATCTTCTGGAAAAATTGGAAGCCAAATTATCTCTCTGGACCCATAGATCCCTAAATATGGCCAGTCGACTGGTTCTCATTAAATTTGTCCTGCAATATATGCCGCTATACCTTTTTTCCATACTAGCAGCACCAAAATGGGTCCTAAAAGCCATTAAAAAATTACAGAGAAACTTCCTATGGGGCAGCTCTGGCCCAAATAGGAAATGGGCGATGGTCAAGTGGGAGAAAGCATGTCTCCCAAAAATCGGAGGAGGAATTGGCCTACGGCATCCTGAACATAGTAATATGATCATGGGCACAAAAATATGGTGGAAATGGCTATCATATCCAAATACACAATGGGCACAAATATGGACAGTGAAATACGCCAACAATTTGCCACTGGAGGAATGCATAAGAATGACAGAAATCAGCAAAGGTTCAGCTGTTTGGAACTCAACACTTCTAAACAGGGACCTCATACAAAAACACAGTTTTTGGGAAGTCAAGAATGGATGTGTTGCATGCTTCTGGACAGACTCATGGCAGCAATTACCCAGTATAAACAACATCATTCAAGACATCCCCAATTAGGAGCTCATACAATAGGGAAAGATCAATCAATTTTAGACAACTAATAATACCTTCGATCATCATGACTGGAAGGAAGCCAGCGCTATCTTACCCCACGGCCCAGAGGCGGTTCAAACAACTTTAGCAGAGGAGCTAAAAAAGAGGAAAATAATTAAGGAGGACGGCCCAGACTCACTAAGATGGGGTTTTGCAGAGAAAGGGACTTTCACATCCACAGAAGCCTACCACATTATCATTAAAGGAAACTACATCAAAGATAAGATATGGGAGCGAATTTGGAAACCCCCCATATGGCCAAAGATTTCCACTTTTCTTTGGTTGCTGTCACACAACAGAACTCTTACCTGGGAAAATCTCAGAAAAAGGAAATTTGCAGGACCTTCAATATGCCTTAATTGCAAAATAGAGGAAGAATCAGCAGCACATCTCATGCACCTATGTCCCCTCAGTCGAAGAATATGGGAGAAAGTTTCTTTTCGCTGCCAGAAGGAAGTAAGAGTTCGTGGTGACATAAACAATACACTCCGATCCTGGCCACAGCAGCCCTATCAGTGTAATATACTCAATACTCTCTGGCAAATCATCCCAGGTACAGTAATGTGGAACATCTGGAAAGAAAGAAATCGGAGAGTGTTTAAAGATCAGGCTATGGATTTGGAGCAAGTTTGGACCATCATCAAGCAGAACCTTCAGGAAACTCTCTCGATCAAAGGCTGGTCCCAGGAGGATTTTCCTTCCAGCAATCAGGAGCAGGCAATATGGAACAATTGGCAATTCCAAATCACTCCTCCTAACTCATCTCAAGGCACCTCTGTCACGTGGGGAAAAAATACTCCCACCATCTGGAAACCTCCCCCTAAAAATACTTATATTCTCAACTTCGATGGAGCGTCCAAAAGCAATCCAGGCATCACAGGATATGGAGGCGTTATAAGAAACTCTCAGGGAATCCCTCTTAAAGTTTACTTTGGATCCATAGGATGGAATACTAACAATGCAGCAGAGCTAGAAGGACTCTGGAAAGGACTCCAAATTGCTCAACAACAGAGATACATCCCCCTCAACGTGGAAGGAGATTCTCAAATCATAATTAACATGGCCACCAAGATACAGCAAGGCTCTGCAGCCCAGAAAGTTAGTAGGAGTTGGAGGATGGTAACCAGGCTTGACTCCCTCCAGACTTGGCTTCAGAACAACAAAGCCACCTCAGTCAAGCACACCAGGCGTGAAGGGAACAAAGCAGCTGACTTCCTGGCTAATCTAGGGGCAGAGCAAGGCAAGGAGCACCTAGAAGGATCCCCACAGGTTATAGTTTTAGACTCGGCATGAGCAACCTTTCAGGAAATCCTTAACGGTGACATGCAGATAGATGCAAAGGATTACCCGGATGCGGGTGACACGTTGATAGACGCTGGCCACGTGACCGCCACGAGGAGCCTTCGGTGCGAAGGCAACTTGACCTGCGATTAATGAAATCCATTAAACGCGCATTCAATGGCATTCAATGCCATTCCTATCGCCTGAGCTACCAAGGAATTAAGACAACAGCAAACAGAATGTCTGGGCACGGAGAGTTCAGTTTAACAGGCCTGTCTGAACAGGCAAGGGATTTCGACTCTGCTCTGCAAGATACTGGGGGTTTGGGGGCAGAGAAGAAGAGTGTAAGTGTGATTAAGCCTAAAGGCAAACCCAAATTCTGGTCAGGAAGTAGAATTGCTTCAGAGGCAGCGAGCAGTTTGAGATTTGGTCCCCATTGTTACAATTTATCACAGAGAGGCGAGCAAAGAAAACCTTGTTACAACTTTACAGGTTAAGGATGCCTCTTAGAGGCGATGCTTCGCCGAGTAGGGGTAGGAATCATGGTCAGAGGGGGAACCCTGGTGGCAGAGGCGTTCATAGCCCACAGCGGGTCTCCCCGTTGGATTATGCCTCGCCCATCTCTCTTGGTTCTGACGATTCCGACGCTGATATTAGCAACTCGGTGCAGACGGTTAAGTTCAGATACTTCCGTCGCACCAACAAGCCAATTGTTTCTACATTAATTACAGTGATTTTTACGGAGGAAGAAGGAGAAGAAGGTAAGGGAAAGGGAATTTATGAGGAGCAGGAGCCAAGCTCCAAAAATTCCTCTCAGAGCAGAAGCCAGGAGGAAAGCTCCTACCTACCCTCCTCTCAGAGCAAGCTCGAAGAGGAAAGCACAGGCTTTCATTCAAAGGAGCAGAATGAAGCCCTCCGTGAAATCTGTAGCCTTATGGATATGGAAATTACCAGTTCGGTAGCCAAGAAGATGCCTGAAGATGACAAGCAGCCTGCATGCTTCTTCGGAAGTCGCCTGTATCCTATTCTCCCTCCAGGAATTCTCAGGCTGGAGGACATTCCGGCTGGCATAGAAATAGAGTATGTGCCTGATCCAGAACGGGAGGAAGCTAAATGGGAGGCCGAGCAGCAAGCTGCCAAGCAGCAAGCTGCCAAGCAGAAAGAAACTGAGGACCAGGCGGTAGAGGAAACTGAGGACATGGCCAAGGAGGGGAAGGATTAAGGTACTTCTCCAGCGTTTTTTTTGTTTTTTGGTTTTGTTAAGATGACCACCTGCGCTTAGCCCATCTATGGTCTCATGGTTACGTGTGCCACCTGTGCTCCATCCGGGAAGCGTCCAGCATGCCACCTGCGCTCAGCTTGCCTTCGGTTTTTGGTTACGTGTGCCACCTGTGCTCAGTCCGAGAAGCTTGAAGAACCTTCGACGCGTGTCCTCCATCCAGTGTCCCTCTCCTAATAGGCATCTATGCTTGGTTTAGTCTGTTTCTATTTATGCATTTTGTTAATTCCTGTCATTATGTCTAAAACTGTAGACTGGAAGTGTAATTGTGAGAATAGGCACTATGTCAAGGCCTGTAAACACAAATTTTGGTTTGGAATACTTGATAGAGAGCTGTTCACACGCTCTCAGAGGTTTCGACCTCTTGTATATATTTTTTTCATTTTCTTAATATAAGTAGTTTAGCATTTGCCCAGAAAAAAAATATGAGAGAGTCTTTTGCATGAATAAGGAGGGTCTCTAACATTAAATTCACTATTCTACAATAAATTGGTCAAATGATCATGATGAGAAAATATACAACTAGGAAAAACACGTTGGTGACATGCTGAACATGAACCAGTATGAATGTGAAAATTCTAATAAGTCCATTTGGTTCCCCTCTTTACTAATTTCGGCAGACCTGAAACAAACTCCACTAGTTAGTTCTCCAGAAATCTTTAAAAATCTTCCAAAAGATGGAGAGAACCTCAACACATAAGAAAAACGAATCCTCCCTCATCGCATGTTCAATTGTCCATACAAATATTTGAAGTTTGGTATGTCAACTCTTTAGATGTAGACCCACAAGAGATTATGTATCAGTCTACAATTGAGAAAATATATATAGGATCAGTTAATAATCTAATAGAATATTTCCAATTCCACCATAATCTCGAGAAGAACAAAGAGATATACTTTTACTCATACTAGATGTTGAACAAGAAGAAGGAAGGGAAGCATAATTATACACAACCATTTAAATTTGACCTCTTAGAACTTTTGACATAATCTCATAAGAATATTGCAAGAAAAGACTCACACAGTTAGAAACCAACAGGGACATAAATATATACAATAAATCTAAATGGAATATTTCCAGGTATTCAACTAGAAGACACACAACAACAATAGAATCTACACTCAATTGCATGAAAAGTTTTTGAGGTTATTGTATAAAGGGTGGAAAATAAAAGAAGCGTAGAAAATTAGAACAATTTCTAGAGTAATGTATAAGGTTTGATGTCTTGTAGTTGCATGGACATGGAGAATATGTATTCATTGAAACAAAACTATAGAAAATGATGGTAGTTTAGAAAAAAAAAACAACATAAAAAATGGATTCCAGACAAGCTCAACGTAGAAAGGCGCTTATCATAGGCATATGACCAAGGATGTTTGACTGAACTAAATAGGAAAAAATAAAAATTGAACATCGATTTGACTTGTGATTTAACCGATGTTACTACGATAAGAAATATACAAGAAAATGATGTTCAAGATAGAAAACGGTCCAAGAAGATTGATAGTGACGATGTTTCATCAGGGTATTCTAGGTTTGATGACATATTAAGTTGCCTAGTAACAACATTCAATAGAAAGAACAACACGACATGGAGATTTGTTTGGAATGTTATAACTATGGAATAGGAAAACATAATATAAACATTCCAATAAGAATTAATGATCCACCTTTTCCAATCCAACAATTAGTACATAAGTCGATCGACCACATGTTATATGCCTATAATTATGCTCATCACCATAGTTATAACTTAATTATTAGGTTCATAGAATATATCTAAAACCCATGGAATATGTTGGAATATTCATAGTAATATTGACATATTTCTCTACTAAAATTTTCCACTAAGGTTTTTTGTTGTTGTTGAAATATGCCTGCTATTTTTTTTATAAATAACCACAATATAATTTGTAATAAAGTTATTATTTAGTTAATTTTTGTTTTTTTTAATATATTAAATTTGATTGGAATAATGGGTTACCCATTTTTGTGGTTATCATGGATTGAATTTTATTTGTAGTTTGATTAATTTAATTTATATGGCTTCCCTCTTAATTTAATGTTAATATTTTCTTCTAACTTAAATTGGAAAAAAATTCCAAAATAGATATTCCTATAATTATGTTGATAGTAAGAATAGATCTTCCAGAGTTATAATTTAATTATTAGGTTGATCGCAGATATTTAAACCCCATGGAAATTGTTGGAATATTCATGGTAATATTTACATATCAATGATAAGATATCTTTCCAAGTTAGGTATAATGCATTAATTAAATTATCTCAAATTAATTAATTTAATAAAATGGCATATCAACAAATCATATTGGGAATGTGGTATTTCTAAGCCAAGGTAATGTAACAAGAAATGTTTCCAATTAAAAGATTTCCATAATAATAGTGGGGGGAATCTACACTGATAAACATATTTTTATATATTATATAACTCCAGTAATAATAATAATAAATAATATATAGTTTAGGTAACTTTTATGAATTTTTTAATCTAGTTAATGAAATATGTATAATGGGGTTAGTGTTTTGATACTTATCATAGATTGATGGATATAGAAATTTTCAATCCATTTAATTGTATGGTCACAATAGTTATAATAAAACGAGTGAATCATTTTATAGTCAAAATATTCTATATATTGTGTATTTAAAATTAATGTTGAAACCATTTTTTTAATTAAATTGAAAAGGAATAGATATCACAACTAAATTTTAAATAAATCCTAACCTTCTATTAATGACTAATATTAAAAATATTAATTATTGATTATTTAATCTCTAGCATCAACCTATTGATTATTGATAATTAAATTAAAATTCTATAAATCCTATTATAAGGTATACACACTATTAACATAACATAATTAAGGAATCATAAATATGTTTTCACAAATTTATTTATATGTATTTCAGATGTGTAAATTATGTATTCCCATTTTTCTTTAATCACTAATATTTATATTAATATACATAAATATATATATTTGTAATATGATTTTTTATTATATTTTTTGTTCTGTTTTGTTTTTGTTTTAATTTTGTCTAATCAATTCTAAGTTAAATTTTGAGGCTTTGTATTGAAATCTAAGGAGTTGTTCAGCTCAATTGCAGTGAATTTCACTATATGTAATGATATATTTTTCTATCAAATTTATGCAAATCTCAAATGCATTCAAATTTATTTCTTTAGGGATGGAATTTAAAGGATACAAACCAAAATATATTGAAACCATTATTCAAATTTTAATTCTTTATCTAACCTCAGTATTCACGAAAATCCCTTGTTGAATGAATGTGAGATATGCAAGACACTTTCCATGTGATTTGGAAGCGAATGGTAATACAATATAAAAATATATTTTTATATCTTATTGAAAAATTAAAAAATATATTTTAGGAAACACATTAAAGTAAATGGAAATATAATAAAATAGATATACACTGAATGAGAAAGGTAATACTTTTGATTAACAAGGATATAATTGTTCAACATTACACCTTGTTTAGGATAGGTAACACCTACATCACCTCCTATTGAAATTCTTCCACTAAAAATGATCATATTTTTATTATATATGTACAATGATAAATTCCTTAGTTCTCCTTCTTATCAAAAGAAGCCATGAAGGTGAGATAAACTTGGACATGAATAAAAAATTTAACGAAATAAAAGAAGAGTACAATGTTTCTTTGACTACATTATGATATAATTACATTTATGCATCCTAAATTGTCTTTCATCATTTGAAAGAAAAAAGTATCATGAAATGTACACGCCCTTAGCATTCAGGACTTTCATCAGTACTATGTCACAAAGCCTCACAACATGCAAACATTAAATGACCCACAACTTTATTCCTTGTCAATTATTCCCGATATGTTTGTTTTATTCAAGAATGTCTCATGTTATCTTCTCTTTTAATCACTTAATTCTTTTGTATATTTTGCACAACTATGACATGTTTTTTCTTTCTTCTCAAAGGGTTCTATCTAGTAGCAAAACTTTCAAGGATGGAAATTTATTTTAAAGCTTATAAACCTTGCCTAACATTAGTACTCCCTAATATCCATAATGTTAAATGTTTAATGATATTTTCATAAAAATATTGAGAGTTCTAATTATTTTTAAGTTAAAATAATTTTAAAGTATAAAATTAGAGCAAATAAATAAAAAAAATGTCAAAATTGACAACTATTTTTTATTTTTATTTTTGAAAAACCATGGAATATTACCCCCAATAAATTTCTCTACTACTTGGAAAATTATTAGGCTTATTTACATTGAAACATTGCTTATTCTACCCAGAGCGCATAGACTATCCGTCAATATTATCTAATTTTTCACTTTACTTAGTCATGCCCCTTCCTCGTCAAGGGTGATTTAACTCCCAGAGAATGATAAATCAACACGTTTATTTTGTTATACCTAACCACTTTAAACATTAAATGTGTTAATTGAGTACCGTACTATGTATATGTGGGATTTTCGACTTTCTTGTTTATATGGGTTTATAGCTATGCATAATCATTTGCCACTTGCTCCTTGTTCACAATCACTAGCAAGGCCCCTTCATTCATGTAGAAAATTTGGACATATATATTTTGGTTTGTGCGGTCCTATGCATTTTAATTATGATAATGAAAATAAATGTACGAAATATTATGTTGATGATTACACTAGAATGTGTTGTGTGTACTTACTAGAAAGTAAGCTCAAGCGTTCAAAACATTTAAGGATTTTCATGTATGGATTGGATATGAAGCATAATCATACATTGGCTCTCTTCATACCAATAATGGAATATAATGTAATCTAATGAATATGAAAAATATATATGCAAGCACAGGATTCAACATCAAAATATAGTTCCATACAATTCTCAACAAAACTAAGTAGTTGAAAGAATGCATATTACTCTATTCAATATAGCTCTCTCAATGAAGTTTCTCAAAAATAGAACATTGATGTTTTGGGATTATGTGATTCTATGTGCAATGTATGTGAAAAACTTATGTCCCTCTGACACTCTTAGAAGAAGAGTCCTTGTAAAATGTGGTATGGATGAAATCCTTCGAAAAGACATCACAATGTCTTTGGTTCCTCTACATTCACTTATGTTTGTTATAGTATAGCCATTCTTGCATATTGGGTATATTATTGTAAGTTTTTACTTCTTACTTTGTGGTTGTGATGTATCATAAGTTGGTTATGGTTTCCTCAAAGGATTTCAGGGTAATTTCTGCTTTTCTCAATGACTTCAAAATGAACTACCCTTCATACATTGAGTTACTTCCAATATTGTACAATCTTTCTAGAATTTTCACTCTATGATTAAACCATAACTTGATTTTCATCTCAATATAGTTTTTCATTATACAAGCATATATGTACATTACTAATGTTATTCCGTTATAACAAAGCATCAAATTGAAGCATGTCATCTATATTACTAAGGTTAGACTCCAGTTATCTCAAAACCTTCTATAATGTTCTTTCCCTAATTAATTTAAAGTGATTCCAATTCAAACAAATGAATTCCTTTCTTATGTGTATAGGTTAGCTTATGACCAACTTGGGTTATCTTGTGACATTGTTTTGGGGTCAAAATTCATGCAAGTTTTTCCGCCTATGCGTTAGCCTTCAAGTACTTATCAAATGCTTCCTCTTTACAGGGTTTCCATGTCAGTTTCCATTTTCATTTGATTTTGGCTGGAAGGAAATTTGATGTTGTTTGAGTTTAAACAAAACCCTTATACAGCTAGTGCTTTTCCCAAAATGCATAACACTGAAAAAATTCATGTATATCGATTTCAATTCAATGGATTTACCCTCTCTTCGTTAAAGAAAATATTTTATTATGATAAAATAGTTTTAATTGTCTTATGGCCCCAATAGTGTAAATCTTTCTTCTTATTCATAACGAAAATTTATACAATATATTTACTTCTTACTATCTTTAGTGAAGTGATTACATCAAAAGTCTATAATACTATAATATTTTTTCTATTTTTATTATATGAGTACACATTAGGTATTCATGTCAACTCTATATGATTATGAAAAATAATAATTACGCAAAATATTTGGAATACCAAAATAATAAACAAAGCCATATATGATTCCAAATATCGTATGTTTCTGAAGTAAACATAAAAGAAGAAGAACATAAGGATCCTTATTCAAGAAACAACATTAAATTTAACACAACGCTTTTTAAATCAATGATAATTCAATGAGACCAACATTCCAAAACAAATTTTTCATTGAACAATAAAACTAGAACTATAATTGTTTAACAGACAAACAAAAGGTTTTAAAAAAATAAACTCAAAATTTTGATCTTGTTGAATGCTTCAAATTCTTTGCCAAGATATCAGATCTAAGCATAAAGGAAATTGCATGTACTTGAACGACTATATTTGTGAATAAAGGAAATATTTCTAAATGAATTACTTATCATTTAATAGTAGGATATCATTTATGTGAAGAGATATGTTCTGGATTCATGAAATTGTAGCTTTCATTTCCAACAGTGGAGAGGAGAGTGACAATTTAATATTTGAATATAAGACATCAATCTTAAATCACCTTCCATATCTCCACCTCCACCTCCACCTCCTCCACCATATTCTCCTCCTCCTCCTCCTCTTCCACCACCTCCTTTAACTCCACCTCAACCACCACCTGCTCCTCCTTCTCCTTCTCCAGCTCCACCTCATCCTCCTCCTCCTCCACCAACTCCTCTTCCCCCACCTCGACATCCACCTCTTCCTCTACCTCCTCCTCAGCCTCCACCTACTCCTCGACCCCCTCTGCCTTCACCTACTCCACCAATTAATCATCCAGCTCGTCCTCCTCCTCCTCCTCCATTGACTCATCCACCACCACTCCTCCTCCTAATCGTCCTCCACTTCCACCTTTGTCTCCTCCTCCTCCTCCTCCTCCACCACCACATCCAACTCCACCTCCACCTCCTCCAACCCCTCCTCCTCATCCTCCTTATCATCCTACACCTCCACCTCCACCTCCACCTCCTCCACCACCTCCTCCTCCTTCTCCAACTAAACATCCACCTCCAATTTCACCTCCTCCTCCACCTGAACCTCCACCTCCACCTGAACCTCATCCTCCACTCATCCTCCGCCTCCACCTCCAACTACACTTCCACAACCTCCTCCTATTCCTCCTCTTCGACCTCATCCACTTCCTACACACCCTTTTAATCCTCCTCCTTCACCTCTTCCTCCTCCACCTCCACCTATACCTCCACCACCACCTCAACCAACAACCACTCATCCACCTCCTTCTCCTCCTCCACCTCCACATCGTCCTCCCCCTTATCCACCTCCACCACTTCCTCGTCCTCCTATGCTTCATCCTCCACCTCCTCCTCCATCTCCATGTCCAACTCCTCCTCCTCCATTTCCATGTCCACCTCCTTCTCCACCACCTCCTCCTCCTCCTCCTTCTCCTCCTCCTTTTCCTCCACCTCCTCCACCACCTTAACCTACACCTCCTCCTGCTCCTTGTCTTCCACCTCCACCTCCTCATCCACCACCACCTATGACTCCTCATCCAAAAACGCATCCTCCACCACCTCCTCCAGCAACAACATGACCTCCTCCTCTTCCTCCTCCTCCTTTAGCTCTACCACACCCTCCACCTCCTTCCTCTTCTCTACCTCTACAACCACCTCCACCTCGAGCTCCTCCTCAACTACATTAGTATCCTCCTCCAATGTGTCCACCGCCACCACCACCACCACCTCCTCCTCCTCCTTCTCCTCCTTCTCCACCTCCTCCTCCTCCTCATCCTTCGCCGCCATTGCCACCGCCACTTCCACTACCTATACCTCCACCTCTTCCTCCTAATCCTCTGTCTCCACATCCTCCACTACTAGTGCCTCCTTCCATGCCTCCTCCTACTCTGTCTCCTCCTCGACCTCCTCCTCTACCTTCTACTTTGCCTTCACTGCCACCATTTCCACCTTCATTAATAGGGAGATTGGATTACATCACCCATTATTAAAATGGAGTGACAATTGCGTTTTTCTATTTCACGTTTCATGCACAAGACTAGGAATAAAAATCATAAGTCTAGGTGAAGCCCATGAAGAAAAATCTAAGCACAACATTCTTGTATTTACTTTGGAAGAAATAACGGAGGATTGGGTAATCATCTAGCATCGGAGGCTCTTTGAGAATATGCAGGTAATCCAAGATGAGAGTAGGAAAGAGGAACTATATTGTTTTAAGGCTAGGAACCAAAGATAAGAATAGTCCTATAAGGTCATACTCAGTGAACACCTGGGTGCATATGTACCCTGAGAGAAAATGATTAACGTGTCAATAATCATTGGACTTTCCAACATTGTGGTCTGATATAATGAGAGATAGAGTTGTAAGTCAAGGCTGTACTGTGGAAACAATGTCGGTTACTATAATGTCATACATATGGGTTACCAATCTGATTCTTCTTATGAAAAATTGTTCAAATTGAGAATGGCCAAGTACCATTATAAATACCTTCGTAGTTAAGAGGGAATGTTGAAGAAAATGTAACTAGGTTCAGTATTTACAAAAGTAATTTTGATAGTTATACTTGTCATGAGGTTTTAGGGTTTAGGGTTTAGGCTTTATAACACTTTAGTAAATTCTTTTTATAAACACTTAAATAAAAGTTTCAAAACATTTTTTAAAATGTTATATGGTATGGGGTTTGGGGTTTAGGGTTTAGGGCTTAGGGTTTAGGGTTTTGAATTTAGGGTTTATAACACTTTCGTAAAAGCTTTTAATAAACACTTAAATAAAGTTTACAAAACGCTTTCTAAAATGTTATAAAATGCTTAGCATTTATGGCTTAGGGTTTGGGATTTGGGCTTTACGGTTTGGGCTTAAGGGTGTAGAGATTAGGGTTTGGGGTTTAGGGTTTAGGGTTTAGGGTAGAGTGTTTAAAGTTTATAAAATGCTTAGGGTTTAGGATTTACGGTTTAGATTTTAGGGTTTATAACAATTTAGTAAATGATTTTAATAAAAACTTAAATGAAAGTTACAAAAAGCTTTATAAAATGTTATAAAATGATTGTATAGGGCTTAGGGTTTATGGTTTATAACAATTTAGTAAATTATTTTAATAATAACTTAAATAAAAGTTAAAAAACCGCTTTTAAAATTGTATAAAATGTCGAGGGTTTAGGGTTTAGGGTTTTAAGTCTAGGGTTTAGGGGTTTAGAGTTTAGGGTTTAGGGATTATAATACTTTAGTAAATTCTATTAATAAAAATTTAAATAAAATTTAGAAAACACTGTTTAAAATGGTATAAAATACTTAGAGTTTAGTGTTTACAGTTTAGGGTTTAGGGTTTATAGCACTTCGGTAAATGTTTTTAGTAAACACTTAACTAAAAGTTACGAAACATTTTTAAAATTGTTATAAAATACGCAGGGTTTAGGGTTTAGGGTTTAAATCTTAGCATTTATAATTTAGGCTCTCAGATTTAGGGTTTGGGGTTTAGGGTCTAGCGTTTAGGGTTACATGTTTGTAGTCTAAGATCTAGGGATTAGGGTTTATGGTTTAGTGTTTATAACACTTTATAAAATTCTTAGGGTTTAAGTTTTAATATTTTCGGTTTAGGGTTCATGGTTTCACGTTTATAACACCCTTGTAATTGTGTTAATAAACACTTAAATGAAAGTTGTAAAACACTTTTTAAAATGTTATAAAATGCTTAGGGTATAATGTTTAGGATTTGGGGTTTAGGGTTTATGGTTTAGGGTTTTTGTTTTAGGGTTAAGGGTTTTGGGTTTACGATTTATGGTGTAGCGATGAACCACCCCACCTTAAGGAGGTATCCACTGCTACATATTACAAATAATGCATTCATCCTATGGAGCCTCGAGGAGTTATGAAGAAAAATAAATAAAAGGAAAAAGTTTTATGAAGAAGGGTATCTCATGTACCACATTTTTCTCCCTCCTACGCTGACATAGCTAGGTGTGGTCTTCCCTTATTATAGATACTCATAAAATTCTTACGGTTTATGATTTAGGGATTAGGGTTTAGGGTTTAGGGTTCAGGATTCAGGGTTTATAACATTTTAGGAAATTCTTTTAATAAGAACTTAAATAAAAGCTACAAATACTTTTTAAAATGTTATAAACTTATTATTATTTAGCATTTAAGGTTTAGGGTTTATAAAACTTTAGTAAATGTTTTTAATATACAACTAAATAAAAGATAAAAATCACTTTTTAAAATGTTTTAAATTTCTTAGGGTTTAGGGTTAGGAGTATAGGGTTTATAATACTTTAGTAAATCCTGTTAATAAACACTTAAATAAAAGTTAGAAATTTTCTTATGATGTTATAAAATTCTTAGGGTTTAGGGTTTAGTGTTTATGGTTTGGGTTTGGTGTTTAGAGTTTATGGTTTAGGGTTGGTAACGCTTTTGTAAATGATTTTAATAAATACTTAAATATAACTTACAATATGTGTTCTAAAATGTTATAAAATTATTAGGGTTTAGCATTTAGAGTTTAGGGTTTATGGTTTACAATTTAGGGTTTAAAGTTTAGGTTTTAGAGTTTAGGGGTTAGTGTTTAGGGTTTTTGGTTTACAGTTTAGGGTTGAGGGTTTTTAACACTTTATTAAATTATTTTAATAAACACTTAAATAAAAATTATAAAAAGAAAAATGCTATAAAATGCTTAGGGTTTAGGGTTTAATTTTTCACGGTTTGGGGTTTATGGATTAAAGTTTAGGGTTTATGGTTTAGGTTTGGAGTTTAGAGGTTAGGATTTAGGGTTTATAAGAATATAGTAAATTCTTTTAATAAAAACATAAATAAGAGTTTCAAAATACTTTTTAAAATGTTATAATATGATTATGGTTTAGGGGTTTAGGGTTTGGAATTTAGGGTTTAGCGTTTAAGGTTTGGGGTTTTGGGTTAATTTCAATTTTAGTGTTTAGGGTCTACAACATTACAATTTAGGGTTTATGGTTTGGTGTTTGGGGTTTAGGGTTTAGGGTTTAGGTTTTGGGGTTTAGGGTTTATGTTTTTGTGTTTATGGTTTAGGGTTTTATGTTATGGTTTATGGTTTAGGGATTGGGGTTTAGGTTTAGAGTTTAAGTTTTTGGGTTTACTTTTTAGGGTGTATGGTTTACGATTTATAAAAATTTAGTAAATTCCCTTGATAAACACTTAACTAAAAGTTACAAAATTCATTGAAAATGTTATAAAATGCCTATGGTTTAGGGTTTAGTTTACAAGGTTTAGGGTTTAGGGTTTGGGGTTTACGGTTTAGGGTTTAGGGTTTAGGTTTTATAACACCTTAGTAGATTCTTTTAATTAACACTTAAATAAAAGTTACAAAATTATTAATAGATCATAAAACGCTTAGGTTTTAAGGTTTAGGGTTTCAGGTTTCGGGTTTAGGGTTTAGTGTTTAGGGTTTAGGGTTCAGGTTTTATAACACTTTAGTAAATTATTTTAATAAAAACTTCAATAAAAGTTACAAAACACTTGCTAAAATGTTATAAAATGCTTAGTGTTTAGGGTTTAGGGTTATAACACTTTATTAAATGTTTTTAATAAACAATTAAAAAAGTCACAAAAATGTATTTTAAAACGTTATAAAATTATTAGTGTTTAGGGATAGGTTTTATGGTTTAGAGTTGGGGATTTATAACACTTTGAGAAATTATTTTAATAAGAACATAAAAAAACGTTACAAAACACGTGTTAAAGTGTTATAAAATTCTTAGGCTTTAGGGTTTATAACAATTTAGTAAATGCTTTCAATAAACACTTAAAAAAAAGTAAGAAAATGCTTGTGAAAATGTTATAAAATACTTAGGGTTTAGAGTTTAGGCTTAAGGCTTTATGGTTTATAGTTTAAAATGCTATAAAATGCTTACGGTTTAGGATTTAGGGTTTATAAAATTTTAGTAAATTCTTTTAATAAAGAGCTCAAAAAACTTTACAAAAATATAGCTAAAATGTCATTGAATGCTCAGGGTTTATGTTTAGGGTTTAAAATGTCATAAAATGCTTAAGGTTTAGGATTTAGGGTTCACAAGTTAGTAAAATCGTTTTATAAACACTTACAAAAAGTTACAAAACACTTTTTAAAATGTTATAAATGCTTAGTGCTTAGGGTTTAGGGTTTAAGATTTAGGTCTTATAACGCTCCAATAAATTATTTTAATAAACGCTTAAACAAAGTTACAAAACACTTTTTAAAATGTTACAAAATGCTCAGGGTTTAGATTTTAAAGTGTTATAAAATGCTTACGGTTTAGAGTTTAGGGTTTAGGGTTTATAAAAATTTAGTAAATCCTTTTAACAAACACTTAGAAAAAAGTTTCAAAACACTTGCTAAAAAGTTATAAAACGCTTAGGGTTTAGGTTTGAGGGACACTTTAGTAAATTATTTTAATAACCACTTTTGAAAAAGTTACAAAACTCTTGTTAAAA